>VYXD01013643.1:213948-265377 GCA_013397195.1 Hylia prasina | reverse complement strand
CCTGGTCCCTGCGGCGTCGCTGCCGGCCGCGCAGCGGGGCCGCTGGCGCTGGCGCGGGACCTGCTGTCCGAGGACGGGGAGCCCTTCTTTGTCCTCAACAGCGACGTGATCTGCGAGTTCCCCTTCGCGGCGCTGGCCCGTTTCCACCGGCAGCACGGCGGAGAGGGCTCGCTGGTGGTGACCCGCGTGGAGGAGCCGGCCAAGTACGGCGTGGTGGTGTGCGAGGCCGACACCGGCCGCATCTGCCGCTTCGTGGAGAAGCCGCGCGTCTTTGTGTCCAACAAGATCAACGCTGGGCTCTACATATTTAACCCGGGCATTTTGCAACGCATCCAGGTATGAGCTGGGGTGCCAGGCTGAGCCAGGCCGAGCCAGGCTGAGGGGCTGTGCCCTCTGCTGAGCCCTGTGCCCTGTCCTCGCAGCTGCGCCCTACCTCCATCGAGAAGGAGATCTTCCCAGCCATGGCACAGGATGGGCAGCTCTATGCCATGGAGCTACAGGGTAAGGCCTTGTGCATAGTGCAGGCAGCATCGGGGGTCTTGCCTGCACTGCCACCCTCACGCTGGGGGCTGTCACCGTGGCTCTGTCCCCCACAGGCTTCTGGATGGACATTGGGCAGCCAAAGGACTTCCTTACGGGCATGTGCATGTACCTGCAGGCGCTGCGGGCTCAGCACCCCGAGAAGCTGCACTCAGGGCCCGGTGTTGTGGGGAATGTGCTGGTGGTAAGTGCCAGCCCCCAGCACACCAGCCCTGGGCACGTCACGAGCTCTCTGCATTGTCCTGCCGCTCTCCTCGCTGCCATCCTCAAGCTGTGCCCTCCTCTTTCCTGGCTGGCCAAGCGGCATGGGCTATGCCAAGAGTTGTCTGCCCTCCCAACCCTGGTGTGGGCCCTCTTCCTTCCAGGACCCCAGTGCCAAGATCGGGGCAAACTGCGTCATCGGCCCCAACGTGACAATTGGGGCCGGCGTGGTGGTGGAGGATGGGGTGCGCATCAAACGCTGCACCGTGCTAGAAGGGGCCCGCATCCGCTCCCATTCCTGGCTGGAGTCCTGCATCGTGGGTTGGAGCTGCTCCGTGGGGCAGTGGGTGAGGACATAGGGTGCCCCCACAGGGCATCAGGACTCAGCTCTTGCCCTCCCACCTCCTCGGGCTGCAGCTGCAGGGACGTGGTCCCTGCAGGCAGGAGCAGGTACCTGATGCTGGGCCCCGAGCCCAGGGATGTGACAGGGCCTCTCTGGGGCAGGTGCGCATGGAGAACGTGACTGTGCTGGGCGAGGATGTCATTGTCAACGACGAGCTCTACCTCAACGGGGCCAATGTGCTGCCACACAAATCCATCGCCGAGTCCGTGCCAGAGCCACGCATCATCATGTAGCAGCCCCCAGAAAGCCCTTTGCTCCCAGCTCTCCTTGGATTAAATATTTATATTTCCATTTACTGTTAAAGCATCACCTGAGTGCAGCCCCAACACCAGGGGGCTTCCCCTTCCCATCTTTCAGGGCACCACATAAGGAAGAATAATTTAATGCTCCTTTTCATGAAGTCAGCCCTCAGCCAGGGGCAAGTTAACAGCCCGAACGCCCAGCTCTGCCCCCCTGCCCTGGCCCCAAGGCTGCCGCGTGTTCCCAGCGCTGCCGCAGAGCCGAGGCCTTGGGCTCCCCTCCCTGAGAACGGCCCGTGGGGCTGCTGGGCACTGGCCTCTCCCACCCTGCAGCCCTCCCGCCCCACACTGCTGCCCCGTGCTGGGTCCTGACCCTCTGGATGAGGGTCCCACAGCCCTGAGCAGGGCAGGCGTTTGGGGAGAAGCCAGCGTGAGGCAGGGGGGCTGCCCTGCTCAGCTGGGGGAGCCCGTGCTGTGGGGCTGGGCTTTACGAGCTGGCTGGCTTGGTGAAGTCGTCCACCCCTGTGATGGTGGCCTTACAGAAGAAGCAGTCCTTGTTGTTCATCAGGTGCTGGTTGATGCAGGCTCTGGGACAGAGGAGGAAAGAGCATCAGCCCCCACACACACAGCACAGGGCAGGGCCAGGGGCTGTCAGTCATCCCTGGTGAAGGTCAGACAGGGGAGCTACTCACTTGCATGACTTGTGGGAGCAGGGCCTGAAGATGGCCGAGATGGGGTGTGCGTAGCAGATGGGGCACAGGTCTTCCTCGCTGGTGGGCTGTGGGGGTCACCAGGCAGTTAGGGGTGGCATCCAAAGTCCTGTGTCCCAGGCCTGCTGTCAAGGACTGGGACTGGGCCGGGGCAGGGGGAGACTCACCAATGTGGTAGCAGCTGCCTGCTTGAACTCCTCACTCAGATGGTTCAGCATCTTTTCCACCTTTGCCAGCTCCTCAGCACTGATGTACTCTGTGTCTGAGGGAGCAAACTGGGTGTGTGTGGGGTGGATGGGACGGGACCCTCAGGCTGTCCTGAGGCTGCTGAGTGATGCACAGGGGCTGCAGCTGCCGTTGGAGAGCAGCCAGAACAGGGAGCACTGAGAAGTGCAGAACTACTGGCTGGCACTGGATACATCCCCATCCAAAGTGCTGCTACTGGGGTAGTGGAGGAGGGCACAGACACCTGTCCCCAGGACTGAAAGGGCTGGGATGTTGCAGGGGACACAGACACCAGCAGCCCCATTCCTCCCCCTGAGCTGTGGGTGGGTGGTGAGCACAGCCCAGCTCCCAGTGCAGTGCCAACACTTACAGGTGTGCAGGGAGAAGTGGCGCTTGTCCGTGGCCGGGGCGGCTGCTGCCAGGGCCGAGGGCTCGGCGTGGCCCAGCAGGTACTGGATGGAGCGCAGCTGGAAGCAGGGATCTGCCAGCAGCACCGCGGTGGCACGCTCGGTCCTGCCAAGGGACACACACCTCACACCCTGTGCTCCCACACCAGCATCCCCAGCTGCTGTCCCCCCAGCCCGGGGGAACACGCTGAAATGCAGCCAAAGAGCAGCAGCCATCCTCCTCCTCCTCCTCTGCCACCCTGACTCGGAGGCTCCGGGGATCGATGCAGTGCTTCAGCACTTGCTGAGGCTGCAGCCCTCAGGCCAGTGCCTGAGCCCGGGCTGCTGCAGGGTGGCTGAAGCATCCAGCGCTGCCCTTAGTCACAGCACCTCAGGGGAGATGCTCTGCAGAGCCTCACACCAGGGCCTGGAGCCCTCCTGCATCAACAAGACAGCTCAGGGTGCGCTCAGGGCAAGTGGGTTCCCCCAAAAGGCAGGAGGGAGAAGTCGTGGCCCTCCCTGGCTTCAGTGGGCACGGGCAGGACGGATGAAGGTCGCCTTAATGAGTGTCTCCCTTGGGCACCAGTGCTGTGACCTGGTAACAGCCCCTGGCAAGGAGCAGAGCTGGCTCCCTGGCTGGCCCAGGGGCAAGCAGAGCAGGCCCAGCAGCCAGTCAGCTCAGGCTTAGCTGGGGCACAGGGAGTTAACAGCCTCTTGACTCGCAGCAGCCGCCAAATTAGCTTTTTGCTGCCCTAATGGAAACCAATTCCCCAGCTCTCCCCTTCCCACTAAACCGCCTGAGCGCTGGATAATGACATTCCTGCATGTCCTTCACCCTATGGCCACTCCTTCCCTGCCAGCAGCCCGCGGCACCCCCTCTGCCTTGGGGACCTCATCGGGCTCAGCCCCCCTGCTCACCCAGGGCCGGGGGTGCTGGGGGGTCCCCAGCTCGCGGGGTGCTGAGGATTAGAGCAGCAGGAAGGACCGCGGCTGGGAGAGAAGCAGCACCGGGGGGTGACCGCCATCCCCACTCCCAGCCTGGGTGCAGGATGTAAGCTCCCAGAAGTGACGGGTTTATTCCAGCCGTCTGCCAGAGGCTGGGCAGTGGCGGAGCAGCTGCTTTATGGATGACAGCCGGTCGCGGCTCTCCGGCGGCTGCACTCCGGTACGGCCGAAGAGGTCCTGAGCTCCCCTGGGGACGAGCGACCACGCAGGGTCCGTGCTGGCTCTGCCCACTCGCAGGGAGGGCCAGGGACGGGGCCAGGGACCGGGCTAGGGCCACCACTCCCCGCGCCGGGGCCAATGGGATCCCGCCCGGCCCCCTCACCGCGCACCGCCCGCGCGTAAATAGGGGCAGGAGCGGGACCGCGCTCCCGGAGCGCGCCCGGCTCTCGGAGACGCTGCCCGGGAGGGAGCCGGACGAGATCGCAACGTGCGGAGGTGCCCCGGCGGCGCTGAGCCCTGAGAAACTTCGCACTCCAGGGATGAGCAGCTCCAGGAGGCAGCGAGGCGTCCGTCCAGCCCGACACACAGCCCCGGAGCGCCCGAGCGCCTCAGCCCCCTGATGCTGATCGCCGGCGCCCACCCGACCCCCGGCAGCCCCCGGCCGGCCGGAGTACAGGTACGAGGCAACCTCGGGTGAGCCGCGGCAGAGCCCGGCAGGGAGATGCCGCCCTTTAGGTCTTTTCAAGCCCCACGGCTGGAATCGGGATCCGCTTTTCCGGGGTGCGAAAGGGCGTCTGTGGATGCTTGGTAGAGCCAAGCCAGCACTGGGGGAGAGACGAGAGACGGCGGCAGGTTTTTTGTCGCGTCTCATCGAGCCTGGCTCTGCCGCCGGGCTGCACAGAGGCTCCTGCCCGCCACAATGTCCTCGCTGGTGACCGCGGACCCGGTTTGGCCGCGGGTGGCAAAGCTGTTCCTGCTGTTGCTCCAGCTGTGCACCCCCCGCACCTCCCCGCAGCTCCACCGCTGCCCCGACGCCTGCATCTGCACCTCCGACCTGCTGAGCTGCAGCCGGCGGATGCTGCAGCGGGTGCCCCAGGCACTGCCGCCCACCACCACCACGCTGGACCTCAGCCACAATGCCCTCACCCAGCTCCACGACCACTGGCTGGCCACCCTCCCGCACCTCGAGGCCCTACACATCAACCACAACCAGATTCGGGACCTTCCTCCGCGGGCTTTCCACAACGCCTCCTTCCTGCGGCACCTGGACATGTCCTCCAACCACCTGCAAGCCGTGAAGAGGCACTACTTCGAGGCGCTGGTGAGCCTGGAGGAGCTGCTGCTCTACAACAACCACATCACGCGGGTGGATGAAAATGCCTTTGCCAAGCTGAGCGATCTGCGGAAAGTCTACCTGAGCTGGAACAACCTGACTGCCTTCCCCTTCCACGCAGTGCAGGGGCTGGGAATCTACAACCTCCGCACGCTGGACCTCTCCTCCAACAACCTGAGCAGCATCCCCGTGGAGGTGCTGGCAGCTCTGCCCGAGAGCATCGGCAATGGCTTGTACCTGCACAACAACCCCATCAGGTGCAGCTGCCCGCTCTACCTGATGCTTCAGCGCTGGAATCAGCGAGGTTTCAGCTCCGTGAAAGATTTCTCTGAGGAACACACCTGCAAGGTGTCTGACAATGTGCCCCGGTCCCTGATCAAGTTCCTCAAACACAGCCACATGTTTGAGAACTGCTCGGTGAGCGCTGAAGACGGGCACCTCTTGCACTTGGAGGTGATGGTGGGCCAGCCCACCCTGCTCAGCTGTAACACCAGTAACACCAGCCTGCCGCACACAGCCACCGCCTACATGTGGATCACCCCTCACCACGAGCCCATCAAACACCCAGGGAACAGCAATCGTTCCCTGGAGGTCTATCGCAATGGCAGCCTGAGGATTGCCGTGGCCAAGCCCTGGCTCTCAGGGGTCTACGTAGGCTTGGCCATGAACAGCCCCTACAATTTCAGCAGGATGTGCGAGTTCAACATGACCGTCCTCTACCCCAAGGCAGCTGGGGAGACCTTCAGCACCGGCCTCACGACCCTGCTGGGCTGCATTGTGAGCCTGGTGCTGGTGATCATCTACTTGTACCTGACGCCGTGCCGCTGCCTGGGCTGCTGCAAGAAGCCGGCCCCGCTGAGCCCCCCGCAGGAGTGCAGCGCCCAGTCCTCCATCCTCAGCACCACTCCCCCTGCCACTGATGGGCCAAACCGCAAAGCCAGCGCCAACAAACACGTCGTCTTCCTCGAGCCCATCAGGGAGACGCAGAACGGCAAGATCCGCCTGGCCCTCGGTGAGGACTTCCCCGACCCCAAGCACCCCAAGGTCCTGCAGCTCAAGTCGGACTCGGAGTCCATCAGCTCTGTCTTTTCTGATACCCCCATTGTGTCTTAGTGGGACAGAGCTGGGAGAAGAGCTGGTCTCCTCCATTGCTGCTAGAACAGGATTACCGGGCATCCTGAGTTCCTAGCTTGACCACAACCCACGGGAGCGACTGACATCACCCACAACTGCTTCAGCCATGGGCTCCTGGTGGGTTTTGGGCCACAGGCACACTGGGGCCCAGCAAGAGCGCCTTGCATAACCCACTGGCAATGGCCTTGTTAGCACACAGGTAACGCTGATGAACCCAGCATGCTGGAGAAACACCCCTTCATTTGGGCACCCACCCTCCCTAATGTGACACCAGGCCTCAGGGTCTGCCATGTCCTCAGGCATGAGATGCCCAACCTGACACCACTGCCACAGACCCCCCAGGCCATGGAATAGCTGTGACAAGTGGGACACTGTCCTGGCTCATGCCAGGGTCCTCAGGAATGGCAATGCCACTGTCCTGTCCCAGCACAGGCCGGTCACCATCAGTATGTCATGGCTGGGAGCAGGGGACTGTGACCCCATCACAAATGGGGGGTACACACCCCTCCCCAAACGTGGCCACGCAGGAGGGATGGAGCTCAGCGCCTGACCAGCCGCGCAGCCAAGCAAACCTTACAAGCTTTTGCTTCCCGAGGAGCTGTAAATCACCAAGGCAGGATTAGGTGATGAGACACAGCGCCCCAGCCCGCATTGCTCAGAGCTCCCCATGCCACCAAGGACACTGAGGTCTCCGATGCACCACGCGCTCCTTCGCTGCTTCTCCTTGAGGCGGACACAAGCACAGCTATTTAGGCAGTAACCTAATCAGCCTATCGATAAATGTGAGTAACCCTCCCCTCTCCTGGGTCATAATTCTCTAGTTCCATTGGAATAAAAATGCCTATTTTTTTAAGCTCACGCTGGGCTGAGTGTCTCCTTGCCCTTGCAGCAGTGTGCAGCCACCGCGCAGCTCACGGGCACAGCGGTGGGAGGCTGAGGTCTGAGGAAGCCCCGAACTGCTGCAGGCCCAGCACACTGAGCCAGGCAATCTGCACTGGACTGACAGCCTCTGTTCCCATCAAATGGCCTTCATGTGGCCTCAGCAAGGGGGTTAAATGTGCTGGTGGCCTGGTGCTGGTGAGAGAGAAGCATCCAGTGGTTTGTCTTTGGGAGGGCAGGTCCCCAAAATGATGCCTGGGAGCTGGGGAAGGAGCCAACTGACAGGGGCACATCCAGGCCATGAAAGGAACAAGCGACGTTTAGATGCAGCGGAAAGGCACCACTAGGGATGGGACTGGCACTGCCTTTGGCTTGGTCCTGGTGTGCCCTGCAGATCAAGCCCCCAACGCGTTTCACCTGCGCTGCCTTCCCTGGCACTCACCCTTGCCTCTTCCCACAACAGGGAGTGGTTCTGCCCCCCCAAAATGCCTGTCTGATCCCACAGAGGGATAAGGGTACCCTACCCATCTGCCAGTCACCAGTATCCCACCCACAGCTGGAGCAGGAGCATGTGGTCATCACATGCAGCACAAGGGAGGCCAGGGCTACCAGCTGTGGGCAGGAGCACAGCTCAGACATCGTGGGGACCCTTCAGAGACCTGCAGTCCCCTCTCGTGGCTGAGCACCCTGGTCCCAAGAGCTGCAGGCAGCCCTGTGACTCGTGAGAGGGGAAGAGTACTGTGGCATCAGGAGCACACCAGCGCACATCCTTTCATCTTCCCTGGCCAGGAAACAAGCAGCTTTTTTTTTTCTTTTCCCCCAGCAAAAACTCAGCTCTGTGTCCAAATAAACTGTCAATACCCCCATCCAAGGAGGGGTGAGTGTTTGGGAGAGCAGCTCTCCTGAGACAGCCTGGCTTCCCAGAGCCGCTGCCGGCAGTGACCTTGCGCAGCTCCGCGCGGTCCGTGCCCCGCCCCGCGGCTGGCGGAGGTGACGGATGCACAGCGACAGTCCCCGCTGGCCTGTGCCCTGCCCGCCCCACACCGCCACCGCTGGCACTGTCACCTCGCGTTAGCGCAGCGTCCTGACGGGCCCGGGATGCCCGCGGGACGAAGGGTCGGACACGGAGGTGAGTGGCACCTTGAGGGTGGAGCTGAGGTGCTGCCGTCACCCCCGGCTTTGCACCCAGGCAAGGATGCCGTGGGAAGGAAGGTTTGGATTTGACCAGGGAATGTCTGGGAAAGAGAAGAGACCCAGCTGACTGCACCCAGGTCCCAACCAGACACGGGCACTGACCCAAGTGTGGCCTGCACCTGCCGAGACAGTACCAGAGCATGTGCCATATCCAAGCACCCCATCTCCCTCCAGAAGGAAAGATGAAGTGCTGCTCTGGGCCCCAGCTGCCGTAGTGGGCGTTACCCACACATTAGCACCATCCTTGCCTGTCTCCCCAAAAATCTTCCCTGTCCCCACTGCCAACATCAGCTTCCCAGGCATTAGTGTTCCTGCAAAACTGCATCCTGAGCTGAGGATGACTGAAGCTTGGGGAAAGCTCAGGGAGCGTAAGGAAAGCTCCCAGACATCTTTCCAGGGACATACCAGCCTGAAAAAGCACAGGAGAGTTCTTCTAGGCTGGCTGCAATTCTCCTATCCCTGCAGGAAAGCTGAGGCTTGCTCTCCAGGGACTTGCTCTGAGATTTGTATCCATGCTGCCCTCAAGGCATCCCTCTGCCTTTACCCAGGAAAGTCCTGTTGCTGCTTTTCACATGTTCCTGATGCTAAGAAAGGATCCTACACCACACTGCTGATCCAGTGAGCACTGGGAGGCAGTTTGAACTGTCAAAGCAGTTCATTAAGCAGCCTGAAAGGCAGAACATCTCAGCAAGGAAAAACAGCCAGGAGCAAAGCTTCTCTGACAGGCAGGAGCTGGGAAACCTAATGGATGTTCCCCACGGAATATACTGTCGTCTCTTGGCAGCCATCTCCACCATTACACCCCTGGCTCCTGGCCAAACCTCCCTCCTGTTCCTTGACTCTGCAGGGCAAAGTAATGGGTAAAAAAAATAATGGGTCAGCACAAATCTCAGTGGCCCTGGCACACAGGGACCTGTGCCAGCTTGTGTGGGGAAAAGGACTAGCTTAGGGATAAGGACTAGCTTTGGAATAAGGACTAGCTTTGGAATAAGGACTAGCTTTGGCGACCAGTGTCCAACACTGACTCCTGTCTCCTCTGGCACTTCACACCTCAGCCAGTCCCATCCTGTCCTCCTGTCACCAAGGATGGACACGGCAGGGCCCAGATCCTTTCCTTACGATGCTCACAGTTTTCCAGAGAGCTCAAACCAGCAAAGCCTGGTGCTGGCCAGCACAAGGCCTGCTCCTGCTTCCCAGCATGTGCCTGACAGCCCCAAGGGGCTGGAGAGCCCAGCCCTGGCAGTCCCATCACTCAGGATGCAGCACTTGGATGTGGCAGCTTGTAAAAACACAGACCACACTCCTTTTTTAACCATGAAACCTAGCCCAGAGCTCATCATTCTTCTGTGCTCTGGCTCACGCCCATGTTACACATTGCAAAACAGGGATGTTCCTGCAAATGTGGGTTGGAAAATCTCTCTGTTAATGATTTCTCTCAATCTGGGAGTTACCAAATGAGACCTGGAAGAGATCTCTACCACCCATTTTCTGGGTTTTTAGAGCAAGGTACCAAGGACTCCTTTGGACTGTGTAGTCCATGAAATGTCCACTCCTGCCCCTCCTTCCACCACAGCTTGCTCACCAACACTTTTGAGGGAGCATTAGTGTTTAAGGGATCAGAAATTACGAAGTCTTATGGGAACTATGCAGAAAACTGCCATGTCCATGGGTCCAGCCAAGCCCCCAAGGTCCCAGCACACAGGTGGATGGCCAGGCTGTTCAGGAATCTGCAGCCTGGGATCTTCTGATCTTCCCAGTGCAGGTAATCCCAAAACCATTTAGCAATTGAGCAGTCTTTTTAGCCTTCCTCTCCCACCCAGTCTTGTGCCTCCTTACCTTTCTGCTCACCAGTATGTTGCTTCTGCCCCAGGAACCCCTTTGTCTCCTCCCAGCCCATCTCTCTGCACCCATCTGTAGTTTGCAAAGGGGAGGAGTGGGCAGACCCAGACAGAAACATCACACCAGCCCAGCGCTGCATCTGGCAGGTCCTGCTGGCTCCTGCTCAGCATCCCACTGGTTCAGCATGGTTGTTCCTGGTCCAGAATCCCTGTCCTGTGCTTTGATGGCTGGTACCACCATGTTCCCAGTGAGAACAGTGCTTTTCCTTCTGTCTTCTCCATCCTTCATGCAGAAGTCCCTGGGAGATGCACCTGGAAGGCCCTTTAGGACTTGTCCTGTACAGACTGGCTTGCTGGCTCCCTGCACGTGTCCCAACCCTCTCCTCACCCTGACAGCATTACCTCCCTGCCTCTGAGGGGATGGAGGGAGCATGGGGGAAGCCTGAGGAGCAGAGCAGTGGCCCTGCCCTGTCCCAGGACAGAGAACATAGCTCATCTCCACTCTGGGATGGCCACTCACTTCCCACAAAGCCAGTCCTAATTACAGCATGCCCTCACACACAGGGGACCACAGCCTCACCTCTGAGCCTCACCCCTTTCCCTGCCACTCGCTCTTGCCAGGATCCTGACACCAGCTCTGGCCAGGGCTGCTCCATTAGCTCACTCTGAAAGAGGCTTAATAGAAAACCTGCTCAATTATTTAGCAAGCAGACAAACGGAGGGATGATACTGCCTGAAGTCAGCTAGGGTCTGTGGCATGGATTCAGCCCAGCTCCTGGCTCAGCCTGGCAGATCCTGCCTTTCCTCTCCTCCCTGCTCAGTCATTAAGGCTGGCAGAGGGAGCAAAGGGACACAGACCTGAGGGCTGGGAGGAGGCACTTACCACGAGCAGCACCAGCCCATCCTGCCTGACCCAGCAGGGAAATTCTCTCTCAAAAGCACAGCCTGCTCCATCCAGGGACTAGGGCAAATGATGGATCAACTGCCTCACCACAGCCCAGCCAATCTTCCCTTTCCTTGTGCTGAATGGCTCTGTTTGATGCCAGGAGTCCACAGCAAGAGGACTCAACGCCTGGATGAGCATCCTGTGCTGGGAAAGGAGCAGCTCAGGCATCTGATTGAAGCCTGATGAAGTGACTGGATGATTTGGCAGGGCCCTGGCTCACACTTACTTACTTCCCCACTGCAATGTTTTCATCCCATAAATGGGACTTCATTCCTTCACTACCAGATGAGCCCACTTCCATGTCCCAGATGTTTGCAGCACCTTCCAACCAAGTGTCTGGCACAGTGTCTGCTTGCAGGGTTAGGGGCAATCAGAAAAAACACAGTCAAGCCAAGGAAGTCTCCCAAGGTCCTGTCCCTGTCCTCATTCTCTGGGGCACAGCCTCCTCATAGGGAACCAGTCAGGGTCACCCTGTCCCTGGTAATTCCCACAGGGATGTTCCTGCATGCAAATGTGGGTTGGAAAATCTCTCTGTTAATGATTTCTCTCAATCTGGGAGTTACCAAATGAGACCTGGAAAAGATCTCTACCAGCTTTCAGCACTGCCCAGACAGAGTGCTTCTGGGGAAGGACAGAAGCCCATCCTATTTTCCTGCTTGCTGCACTGAGAGAGAGAAAGGAAAAAGGAAAGCTGTCTACAGATGACTTCACATAAATGGGTCTGCTCTGGAGAGCCTGGTTATGTACAGCACCCTTTAAATCACTTCAGCCATGGCAATCATCTCCCATGAGAATGTAAAAACCTGAGGAAGGTTTGAATTCTCCTGTTCCATCCCTCTCACTCATGCACCTGGAGACAGATGCTCCCCATTGCTATGCTCTGGCCCAGCCATCATTGACATGCACCATCTCCCTGGGCTTTGGGTGATTGTTACCCCAGCTGCATCTCTCAGGTTTCATCACCTGTGGTGATGGTGCCTTGGACAGAGGATGAAACCAGGGCTGAGCCCTCGAGGAACACAAAGGCAGCAGAAAAGCCTCAGTTTTTTACTGAGATTCCATCCCATCTCTGCCATTTCTCAGCGTGGCTGCACAGAGAACTGCTCTGTAAGTGGGGTGCAACACCCAGTCCTCAATTCAGAGTGCTGCTGGGAGCATGGGGACTCAGTTCTCCCTTCCCCATGACACTCTGCCTTTGATCTCTGCCTGGTCCCTGCCATCCCCTCTGCTCAGGCAGCACTAGAGGGTCTCCAAGCTGCCTGCCTCACTTCTTTTGTCTTGATTGACCTCAGTGGCTCCCCTGCAACATTTGCTTGCCTTTTATAGATCACTGACGTATCAAACCTCAGGATTAGTGCATGGCTTTGCAAAATCACACAGAAGAATTTTGCTTTATGGATATTTTTCCCTGGGCTTCCTCCTGTTCACCTTCTGCTTCTCCTGCTCAGTTAGGTCCACCTTAAGGACACAATGCTTTTTACACATCATTCCACTATTTTGCATTTATTTCTCCTTTCCAGTGCTCAGGGAAGTGACTACAAAGCCCTTGAACATCAGAGACTTGCCTGTTCCCTCAAGCACAGTGTCTCTGGTATGTGATGGTGCAGCCCAAGGCGTGAAGGATGCTGTTGGCACACAGGGGACAGTGCCACTTGGCGATGACACTGGCTGCCTGGAATTCACAAACCCAAAGCACAACGGGCTTTTCAGGGAAAGGACAGACTCTGGAAGCTTTCTGTCTCTCCACGACCCCCTGCAGGCTAGGAAGGATGTGACTGATATCCCACTACCATCTTCCCAGTGCTCTTTGGTGTTTGATAAACTTAGGGACAACTTTCCCCTTCCCCATTTTGACCTGACAAGTGACCTGACCTGGGACAGATGTTCAAGAGAGAGACAGGCAGAGAAGGACTTCTCATCCTGGCATGCAGGGAACTGTTTTATCTCCTCCCCCTTCCCTTCAGGAAGAAGTGTCCAGTTGTGGCATCAAATTCATGAGGTTTGCCCTTTCCATGGAGCAAGGTTCTGAGGGCAAGCAAAATCCACCTCTGTTCACAGCCCAGAAAGGCCACTGATCAATGACCTTGTGCCCAGGTTTTGGCACTGTCATACTTGGGGCTGTGAGACTGGTGCAGGCCTATGGGAGGCAGGTTATAATTAGCTATATTTGTTTACATCTTTGAGTCCTTGAGAGAAGAAGCTGAAAGACTGGCTGCAGGGCTGAGCCACTCAGCCAGATGGGACTCTGCTCTCTGTAAAGCCAGACACTATTGTGTTCCCCAAACATGAAAACAAGGATGTACAGCACAGACAGAAGATCCCCATCCCCTACAGCAGCCTACAGCAAACAGTGACCAGGCAGGACACCTGCAAATGACACTGGGAGACAGCAGAGGCAGGGCTGCAGTGTGTCTGAATAAGTCTATTTGCAGACACAGACACATAAATGATCAGGTCAGCTGTGGCTTTGTCCAGCCACAACACTCCCCTAGTGCTGCCTCTCTGAATAACTGGCTACCATAAAGACAAGATTTGTTTCATCTTAAAATCAGCATCACCCAACTGCCTGGAGGAGACTTGTCTCACCTTTGTGGCACATGTCTGGGCAGCCAGAGAGCTCTGCACACATTCTGATGCCTTCCTAAAAGGGGTCTGGGGTGAGCTCCCTTCCAGCTATCACTGTGTGCTGCAGCAGTTTGATGTGTCACTACATCAGCACAGCTCCATCACATGCAGCACCCACAACTTCCAACAGCAGCTGTCCTGTCACACCATGCCAGACCCCATTCCAAGGAGGAGGGTGCACATGTGCTGTCAGTACAGCATTTCACAGCCACCTCTCACAAGGGTTTTCCATCACAGCCACCTCTCACAAGGGTTTTCCACCACCACAGGAAGGGGCTTTGCACCCAGCAGTAGCCCTGGGACGCAGCTGCTACAGGGAATGCGGCTCTTTGGTTCCTGCCTGCTCCACACTCATCAGCTTCGCCTCACTTTAGTCTCCACACCCCATGTTGCTTCTGCAACACCTCCCATGGCCCCAGTGCAACACCCAGAGCAGTGACACACCCAGAGACTCTGTGCTTTGGAAGGCAAAAGCCACTCACCCCTGAACATCAGTGTCCACCAACAGCCGGACCAGTATCCCTGTCACAGCCACAAGGATTGGGTAATGGTCCACGCTCTCCAGCCCTGTGGAAGCAAAAGAGAAAGGTAAGAGCTTCTGCCACTGTGTGCAGAAGGGGCAGGTCTGAGGTCTGATCCCATCCAGCTCTGCACTAACCCTAAGCACAAGCCATCCCTCCTTTCCCAAGAGCCTGCTCCCAGCATGTTTTCCACAGAGGGACAGAGTGGACTCACCCGGCAGACGGAGGTTGACCACTCTGTCAAACAAGTTCCTTTCAGCTGTCACACGGTTCAGCACCTGGTTCAAGAGCTGTGTGGGGAAAAGCAGAGAGGGTTTGTATTTGCTGGATGGGGCTTCCTGTGAGCAGCATCCGAAGAGCTTTGGGGCAGCATGTCCTTATAGTTCAGATTCAGTGCCTGAGAGCTGGTGGATGCACAGAGAGAGGCTCATAGCACACACCTGGCTTGTCCCTGGCATGGAAGGAGCGGTTGTACCAGACCAAAACCTCCCAGGGAAGAGCCAGTCTGAGGTCAAGACACATGAATGTCAGCACCTTCCACCTAAATCTGAATTCCCACCTGCAGAAGCCAAGCTACTGCTGCAGATAAAAGCTCCTGGCAAGCAGAAGCTACAGTCCCCAGGACAGTCAGAGCCTGTGAGGAGTGAGCTGGCAGCCGTGGGCAAAAGCAGTGTCAGCAGGGTGAAGCACAGTCCAGGTCCTGCCCTGCCTGGAGCTGGCAGCAGGATGGACCTACCAACTCTGCAGAGAATCAGCTGTGATGACACTTAATTAGCCACCATTAGCTCTCACCCAAACCCCCAGAGGGAGGAGTAGGGACTGCTCCAGGCTTGACAGAACTGCTGCAAGCCGAGCACCATGTCTCAAATGCAGCATCCCTCTTCCTGCTGCCCCAGTGCACAACAGCAGAACACTGCACCTCTCTGTGGGCCTGGTCAGTGGTGGGGTACAGTTTCATAACAGCACCAGGTAGCAAGGAGGAAGCTGCAGCACCCCACTCTCTGCTGCACATTCTCCATTTTGCCTAAGCCACCTGGTAAGGGCCCCTCACTTTCCTCCTCACTCAGCTGAGCACTTCCCTCATGATTATGGTATCAGATCCTGCTACCTCTTGCTTTGTTTCATCTGCCCAGAGCCCTGAGTATCAACCTTTGGGGTACTGCTAAGGTACATCTGACTGTTCTCTGCCAATCCAGCTTGTACAAGGGCAGTCTGCCCTCAGGGCTTTCCAGTATTGCTCATGCTTTAGAAAAGAAACTAAATTTACTGGAGCCTAAGGGGTGTTGTGAGTTGGAATGGGGCTGTCCCAATCATTGTGGCAGGAAAGTGGAGACATTTTGTACCATATTCTAGGACTGAGGAAAAAAGGACCAAGATGCCTGCCTAAACACTAGAGAAACCAGCTACACTCTCCACAGCCCCTTACCCAGAAATACCACACCTTCTCTCCAGATTTCATGACACTGCTTGTCACAGGGAGAATTCAGCATTTACTGGCCCCTCTCATAAGGAAGATTTAAGCAGCTGTCACCCTCCCTCCCAGCAGAGGTAGAAATCAGCTGCGACCAGAGCAGTTGCAAAGGAAGGAAGCAGTTGATACTCATGAGATTTTAGGGAGCACCACTTGCTCCAAATACTACAGCAACAGGAGCCCCCAGTTCACCACACATGTGCAGAGAGGGCAGAGGGGTCCTCATGCCCCTCCAGATGCTGCTCCTTCCCACAGGATGATACCTGGGCAAGCCTCCGAAGCAGCAGCTCTGACGAGGGGCGAGTCCAGTCGAGGAAGATCTCTGGTGCCAGCGTGACAGTCATTTCCAGCACCCTGAGCAGGCTCACAGACAGGTCAAAGCAGGTGGCACACACCTTCAGCTGGCGGCTGTCCACGAAGTTCCTCTCCAGGCGCTCTGCTGCCTGCTGGATCTGCCAAGCAACGGCAACAGCTTAAAAAGGAGCCCCTTGCCGAAAGGAGGGCTGCCACCCCCAGCCCGGTGAGTTGTGCAGCACACAGCCCCCATGGAGAGCTGCGTCCCACAGCCCTGGTGCACACCCACCTCCTGAATCATGCCAATGAACTCGGAGAAGGCCCAGTTCAGCTGGTTCAGGACGCTGTTGAGGAAGCTGGGGGCCAGGTCGCGGTCGCTGCGGAGCAGGTCTGCCATGTGCCGCTGCAGCAGGGTGGAGGGACACGGCTCTGAAACCAGACAGTGACAGCTTCAGTGCCTGGTCCCAGGGCAGCCACGAGTGAGAGAGCAGTCCCGGGTTTGGGAAATGTTGGCTTGTGCCTTACAGTAGGCAGAGATGGGAGGACACTGGGAGCTGGCACAAGGACTGTTCTGAGCAGTGATTGTGCCTGTTGACCCTCCCAGCACTTCTTTCCAATGCCAGCCTGAATTAGCCAGGGAAGAGCCCTCTGTGCTTGCTGCTGCCCACGTGCACAGGAGCACTGCCCTGCAGCTCAGCATCCCTCTTGCTCAGCTCTGCAGAGGCCCATGGTCAGCTCAGCTCCTGACACCAGTGTGGCAGCAGCTGCCCAGAGCCAGCACAGCCACCCTGGCCTGTCTGCCTGTGTCTTGGGGGGAAGGTATCCAGTAAATCCCACTCCTGACAGGCTTCTGTATGGAGCTGAGGCTGGTTCTGCCTTTAGCATGCTCCAAAAGAGCTGCCCACACTCCCCAGCCAGGTTCAGCCCAGGCATAGACACATCCCCTTGGTTTCATGGCATCTCATCTCTGGCTTCCTCACTGTTAGAATAAAGTCAGGCCCAGCAGCTGGGAAGCACAGTCAGGGCTGTGTGGGACACCAGCCCCCATGGATAGGCAGGGAAAAGAAGGGGTCACAAATGGGACAGATGTCCCAGCAGCAGAAGGACCCACTGTCAGCAAGAGGCTCACAAAACAGTCAGCACTACAAGGGAAGGGTATTGGAGTTCAGCCCAAAACTCAGGGCTTGGAAAGAAAAACTTGAGCAGATTTACCAGCTATAGGGAAAAACCTAACTACATTTTCCTCTACTAGAAGCTATTAGAAATAGCAGGTGGAAACCCTGGCAGCACCAGGACTGCCATGCCCAGGGGAACAAGCTGTGCTGTGACTGCTGTGACTCTCTGGGGTTGCAGCCTACCCAAAGGGCCAGCGTGGGCAAAGCAAACACAGGACAACTTCAATCATATCCCTAGGGATAAGGAAGCAAGGCATAACTACAGGCAGATTGCTAGCTGGGATTAGCAAAGCCAGAGAGGGATGATAGGAGATTGTCATCTGAAATTGAAACAGAACAAATTATTCTGTGAATACCCAGTAGCAAGTGCAATGAACTTCTGTTTTTATGGAGGACACTCATTGAATCTCACAGTGCATAATCCCCCCAAGCAGGCCAGTGCCCTGGCTTTGATCCTGCCTAAAAGCTCATTTTTGGGTGGGATTTCATCACAACAAATGTCTTTGATGTCCCACTCCCACCCCAGCCTCTGGCTACATGTGGCTCAGGGACTGGCAAAGCCAGATGTCCTTTTTACATATTTATTGGTCTTCTGGGGATTTCTTGCCCAGTGTCCTCTGAAACTGTGAAAGCCTTTAGCATTAAATATGTCCCAGAGCAACATTCCACAGTTCAGCTGTGTGTAGCAGGAGGAATTCAGATTGGAGCTTGGCTCCTACTCATGTTATTTGTTAATATTTATTCTCTCTAACCCCTTCCTTCTGGAGGTAGAGACAGCAAGATGCTCCTCTCCAGCCACTTCCCCCAGCTAGCCATGATTCCAGAAAACCATTACAGTCTTTTAAATGGGATCATCCCCAGCCAGAGCAGTTTCTCACACTGATACTGTCTCATCTTTGTCCCTTTTGCCACCCCTCCCTGATGCCCAACATCTCTGCCAGGTTTTCTTTGGAGAGGTGGAATCAGAAGCACACACAGCATCCAAACCACAAGTGCATGGTAGATTTGCACAAAGGCATAATGTGGTTTTGGTTTTGTTCTGGTTTGCTTTCTTCATAACTCCTGTTGTGTAATTTGTTCCTTGGACTGAACATCCAGCTGCTCTTCTCTAAAAGATTACAGCAGGGTACCAGATCAAGGATAACCCTCAGGAACTGGTCCTGAGGCACAAGTGGAGAAGCCCAGGAGTCAATGCTGGGACACACCTTGTCTTCTCTGTCAGTGATGGATGAAGGGTCACAGCACACCCTTACTCCACCATTCTACACTTGTAGAATTCTATCCATGTTTCCTCTTCCAGTCATTCAGAAATGAAAGGTCTTTTTGCAGCATTAAGTTTTTAGTGCCTTCTTTTCCCCAGCCTCCCTTTAGCATGTAAAAACTGCTTTTTGTTAAAACTGATGACATGTTAGTCCCTTTCCAGCCTTCAAGCACCAAAGCAGTTCTAGGCAGAGATCCTCATGGAAGAACTCTGCATGTTGTCCTGCTGGTCTGCTGCCAAAGCCTCTTTCACCAACGTTGCAAGTCAGGACAGATCTCAGGATGAACTGCCCAGCCAGTCCACCTCATTTGAAGGCAGCTTTGATTTTTTTGAAGGATGCTCCTTTGCTTGTAATAACTTGCTTTATCCTGATTTTTAGCCAATGACTATTTCCTCACAGTCTTTTTTCAATGAGTGGTGTGATTCTTCAATTCTGGGTTCTTAAATGCTTTCCCTGGTGCTGGCAGACTGTGCCAGACTATAAGATCATTAAAAACTGGTGCCTTTTGTCAAACCTCTCCACAGGTAAATAGGTTTATTGAAGGTTTTAAAGGAAACAATTATTTCCTTGGCTTTTGTTGATCCCAAGAGGATTCTGATTCTAAAGATGCTGAGATCACTGCTACTCTTTGAAAGCAACATAAGGAACATGGCCTGGACTACAGCACAAACAGCTTCATTACTTGCACAAGTTCCCAGATGAGGTAATTATTACTGGTATCCAAAATCCAGTCCTGGTGCTTGTGTCCATCTTTATTTGCAATATATTCACTTTTGCTGGGACATTCCCACCCACCTCAGTTACCACTACCCTCCTGGGCACTGTCACAGCCCTTATGTGCCACTGCAGGCAGGGATGTCATTTCACAGGGAGCCTGTGGATACTCAGTGATGGGGAAACTTTCTTGATCCTGGCACTAGTAAGTCATCAATGCTTCAAAATTTGTACCTCCCTAATATAAAAACCACTCAATCTTGGCTTAGCTTTCATTACGAGAGGTAAACATCAGTCACTGGAACAGAAATTGGCAGTTTTTCAAGGCCAGAAATTTTGACCTCAATACATTTAATGTGGGCAATGGAGCATGGTACCAAGGGGTTATAGATACATCTGATGTTTCCACAGCAGAAACTCCCCTGTAAAAATATAAACAAAACAGAGGAAAAGAAAATCTAGGTAGGGGAAGCGGTGAATTAAAACAAAGAGTTCTTTAAGAAGATTATAAGGGAGCCAGAAACCCCAGTGTTCCAGCAAGCACTTGGATTAAAAGAGACACTGAGAGCATGATGAAATGAAGCAAAGACATAAGTTAAAATATGAGAGGTAAAGTGAACATAATCAAACATAAGCAATGGCAGGCAAAAGCAAGGAGAAAAGGGGTAATGGATGGAGAAGACATAAAAACCATCTTTGACTGACCATGGTAATGCAAAGTTTTTTCAACTATAGGAAAAAAATAAAGCAGAATTATTTAACAGAAGTAGTAATGGCAGAAAGTCTAACAGTAGCAGAAGGCCATTATTA
Organism: Hylia prasina; assembly: GCA_013397195.1. Taxonomy (NCBI): domain Eukaryota; kingdom Metazoa; phylum Chordata; class Aves; order Passeriformes; family Sylviidae; genus Hylia; species Hylia prasina. The sequence goes on along the minus strand of VYXD01013643.1, from coordinate 245,532 downwards.
GAGAGAGTTAAACATTAATAAAGCAGGCAAAGTGGAAGCCTTCAATAAGTGCTCCAGATAGATAATGGCAAAGAAGCAGGGTCACGTACCTTCATCACAGGAAGGTAATTATGTACTTTTATAGGTTGCTAATGACCCAGTAAGATTTATAACAGGGCTAATGGTGAGCCCTCTCAGTCAGCAACCCAAGGGGGTCTCTGGACACAGCAGCATTTACAGTAGAGCTTGAGCACAGAAGGGGAAAGCCCCAAATGGAGCAGATTCAGAAGCAAAGCAGCTCCACCCAATGCTAATCTGAGTTTTTGAAAGGCTCCAGATGTATCTCTGAGCCCATGTCAGTGAGCCCATTCAGAGATGCATTTAGAGAGGACCAAAGGGAAGGCTGCAGGGCAAGGCAGAAGGAAAGCAGGCAGCACTTGGGGGATGAGATATCCATAAGGCTGAGGGTGAGGAATCAGGATGGCCCAGGGCTCCTGGGATCCATGTGTGCCTCCAAAGCAGCCCTGTCTAACTGGCTAATGTGAGTTTTGGCTCCGTGGCCAGCACATCAGGGAAGGTTCCCACCTGCATGACACCAAAACCTCTGGGGCTGCTAAAACATGGCAAGGGTGAACACCCCACAGGGTCACTGAAAAGTAAAACCCCTTCCTGAATAAGAATCAGAGGCCATGTGTTTTTCATCACTGAAAAGGACCGAGAAATGAGTTTACCCTGGTACACAAGTGCTTCTGAGGGATAAAATGTTGTAAAGCAGAGAAAGGCAGGGCAGCAGCACTGGAAGACAGAAGGTGAGGTTAGGCAGGGGAAATGGCTTCAAACTGAGGGAGAGCAAGTCTAGATTAGACATTGGGAAAAAAAATCTTTACTGGGAGGGTGATGAGGCCCTGGCACAGGTTGCCCAGAGAATTTATGGACACCCCACAACTGGAAGTGTTTAAAGCCAGGTTGGACAGGGCTTGGAGCAACCTGGTCTAGTGGAAAGTGTCCCTGCTTATGGCAAGGGGTTGGAATGAGAATGAGCTTTAAGGTTCCATCCAATCCAAACCATTCTGTGACTCCCATCAGGAATCTTAAGCTATGGATTTATTTCTGAGGGTGAGCAATCACCATCAGAAGGGCTTGGACAGTTCAACTACCAGCTGATGCTTTTGGTGTTGTCAGATCAAGGCGGGATCTCCTCCTGAAAGTTCTCTTCAGCTTAGGCAATTTGCTGGATTTGGGAAGGGCCATGGGTAAACTCTCTGGCCCATGTTGCACAAGATTTCAGCTCGATGATCTCATGGTCCCACCTACCTTCCCTCCACCTGACGGGTGTGTGGGCAGCAGGCCTGGGGCACAGCAGCCCTGGGATACAACCTGGAGCCACCCTGCAGCTCTTGCTTTTCCAAACCAGGCTGGGCCTGGCATGGAGCCAGTGCTGCTGCTCCCACTGTGCCTGCCAGGACAGCACCTGGCCTTACAAGTCATGGGGAAAGCAAAACAAGTCCCTGCAGCAGCCACTGAGCACAACTACCCCAGCTCTGAACAGCCCCATCTGCTCTCAGAAGCCAAACTGAGGCAGAGCTCTGCTTGCATCAGAGCAGCTCAGTGCCAGCAGAGCTGAGGAATAACTCTGGGAACAAGCAGGGACATAGATGGCCTTTCTGAGCCTCTGCCCCCTTGGCAGCATCCACTGCTCACCCTCAGTGAGCACAGGCAAAAGGCAGCAGAGGAGACCAGCTAGTCTGTGCTCTCGGTGTTTCATGGACGTTGTGAGCAAACCTTCCCCACTTGTGCAGTCTTCCAAGGAAGTATCCCAAAAGCAGGACAAGGCTGGAGCAGCAGAGGACAGGCATTTGCCCACACTGCCTTCAGCCTGGCCTGCAGCAGCAGACCCAGAAAAACAGGGACTTCCTTAGCTCAGCAGTTTGTCCCATTGACTCTGCCAGTGCTCAAATTGCAACAAGGTGAGGACTGATGGGTGTGAAGAGGAGGGGGGGTTCATCTCCTCCTCCTTCCCTGGGCAGCATCTCAAGGACACCTCTGAGTCCCCTGTTCCTCTTCAATTAAATCAGCATTCATTATTGATTTGGTTGAGCCTTAAAATAGCCCTCCCAAGAGTAAGTCCCCAGTAGCCAGCACAGCCCACTCTGGGCTCAGGCTCAGACTGTGTGGAGCCACACGATGTGTGGAGCAAGGCCTCGACAGCTGAGGAGCTCTGCTGCTGCCCCAGAGCTCCCCAGGATGGGCTGAGCTCGGTTAGCACCCCACAGGACTGGTGACAGGCACTCAGTTCCTTGGTTGTGCAGCAGGAGAGTGAGGGGACAGCCATGAGATCCCTCCTGCACGTGTGCCAGGGCTTCTCCCTCGGCCTCGGAGGGTGAGGATGAGAGAAACCCCTTCAGCAGGGCTCTGAGCCCAGTAACCCTGGTAAAACAGGTGCAAGAGCAGGTCCATGATGCAGCCTCAGACTGACACATGGCACAGCCCCCCTGGCTTCTCTCAGGGATGGAACTCAAGGAAACAATCACTTGTGAAACCCTCTGCCTACAAGGAAGGGTCTCTCTAGGCAGAAGTGGGGAAGCAGGGAGATCTCTAAAGCTACTCCACCAGACAAGAGAAGGTCACACAACAAACTTACTCTGGAAACTAGCAACAGAGAGATCTCCTGGGCACGATGGGCAGGAGAGAGAAAAGAGAACAAGAGTGCTGTTAGAACAGACAGGCAGCTCCTTGGACAGGGCTCAGCATACACCTCCATGCGCCACCTGTCCTGTCCCACATCCCTGTGCAGCTCTCCAGGAACTAAGTCTGGCACAAAGCCTTTTTCACAGCAGAGGGGGATCAGGCATGTACCCACACAAGCCCGGAACCTGCGAGGGTAAAGCTGGAGACATGTTCTTCAGCTCAAGAAAGGCAACTTCTCCCCACAACTTTCTCAGCCACAACAGAGCTGAGAAACCCCTCAGCTCTGTGCTGAAAACCAAACTGCAGTGCCAAAGACAGAACAGGCTCTGAGAGATGCCAGGATAAAACACTCCCTGATTGCAAACTTACAGAGTGCCCTGTCTCCTTGGGCACCCGTTCCCTCTCACAGGGCACCTGCTGGTGGGCAAACATGACAGCTCTTCCCCATAGCAACTGTTCACTGTGCACATCACAGAGCTTTCTCTCAGCCTAAAATTCTGGTAAGGATGCAGTCCTGGGCCTCTCTCCTCTCCTTTGGAGGGCAGAACCCCTACCTATGATGGATCTAACTCACCATTTGGCATGCCTGAATCACTGGTAGGGAGGCTGGGGATGGCCAGCCTGTAAAAACCAGGCCTGGATATTTGGCCAGGAACACTCTACTTTGGCAACTACCCCAACAGCTGGCCAGGCCCATAGGGACAGCTGCTACAGAAGAGTCTGGTCCTCCCTCAGCACCCATCACAGCCCTGAGTGCCCATCTCTGCCCCACTCACTCTGCAGGCTGGGGAGGCTGGCATCCTCAGGCTTGGTTTTCAGCAGGTGTGGGAGCCGTGTGTATCTGTACCCAAAGCCACAGCCCTGGCAAAAGAGGTAAGGAAAGCTCTTAGAGGCTGAAAAACAGTTTTGCTGCTACTGGAAAGTGAAATGTTCAGTGTCCCAGCCAGCCCCAGGTGCTGAGAGGGGGAGGGATGCAGGATGCTCACCCGCCACAGCCTGACAAGGATCCAGTTGGTTTGTGCCCAGGGTCGCTGCTCATAGGGAGCCAGGAGGTTCTTCATCATGGAAATCCGCCTGCCAGACAGGGACACAGGTCAGCCCACGGGGTTTGGGAAGAGCAGGTTAAACAGGACACACAGTAGGACCCGTGGAGTTGGGGCAGAGAAAAGCCACTGGTAAAAGGGTGACAGAAGGCTCCCAAATCAACTCCACCACCCTACTGGCAACTCATGGACCCTCAGTGATGCTTGGCAGCCTTCCTGCTTGCTCACTCAGCCCTGTCACCACGCCAGCCCTGCCCCAGCTCCCCAGGAACAGGCAGGGCAGCACTTACTGCTCCTCTGGGATCCTCTCCACAGCACGCAGGGAGTGGGGGTAGCAGACGTAGCTGGCCAAGGCCTGCATCAGGGAGTCCCGGATGTCTGAGGAGGAATGAGAAGGGACTAGGCCAGGCAAGGGACACACAGCACACCAGGGAGCACCTGAATGCCAGTGGCCAGGAGGGACTGGCCCTCATGTAGAGGCACGTTGTCTCTGCTGACATGGAGAGCATGCTTAGGCTCAAGCAGCTAAGAAATAAGCCCAGACTGGATATGCAGGTAGCTGGGACCTGAGTCCTGCTCTCAAGAGAGTGTCCCCGGTCATGTATCTATCCTGCAATAAGCAGGATAAGGACAGTGCCCAGCCTCACTTTGAATGTGGAGGCATAAGCACTCAACAGATTCAGCAGACAGTTCACAAAAGTCTGGTGAGCCACTGGCAGTGGCACTGGCCAGACCTGTGACATTATCACCCCAAAAGCAGAGGAATGAAGCCTTACCTGTGCCCACAATCCTGGAGTCAGCAAAATGCTTGGCCAGGATGGCAGCGAGGCGCATAAGGGTCTCTTCATAGCCTGCAAGAGAAGGAGGGAGCAGGGTCATGGCAACAGCTTGAGGGGCAGCCCTGTGGTCCCAGTGCTCCCATGGACACGGCACAGGCCATGGGATGAATTTCTGCTACAGCTAACTGCAGCTTAGTTGTGTGTCTAATTGTTAAAACAGAGAGCTGGGAAGATGCAGTCACCTCCAGGAGAGCCTCCCACCTCAGTCTGCAGAGTCTGAAGCAGTTATTCAGGGGAAGACAAAACCATGCAATCGAGCTGGATCCAAGGGAGAAGGACCTGGTGCAAAAGAGGCTGAGCAATGCAAAGAACACCCTAAGTCTATGCAGAAAAGCCATGTTCAGCCTGCATGCCCTGTAGAAATCCACTACTGCTCCTGCCCAAACAAGAGCACTTCAGCTATGTCCTACTGGTGGGAATAGAAACTTTTCTTACCTTCATGGGCTCTGGAAAGCACAGAACTATTTGCTAAGAGCTCAGCAAGGTCATTTAGCCAGGAAAACACAGAATGTGCAGAGATGAAATCCACCTAAACACAGACTCTTGGCATCAAGGGGATGGTCACCTCCATAGGAACATCTTCAAATCCCAGGAGAACTCGAAAGCAGTCCCAGTTTCTGCACTCATGACACGTCCTCTCCCACACAGAAACCAGAAGGCCGTGGTAGAAATTGCTGAGGCAATCACATCTTACAGCACCCCAGCCCATTCCTGATACCTCCTTGGAAACACAATCCCTACTTGCCAGTGATTTTCACTACAGCCAGCCCTGTGACAGCTTCAGGCCAGGCCTGGGCTCCCCACCAGAGCACAGTGACCACAGCTCACCACCTGCCCCACAGCTCAGACAACATCAGCACACCAAAACCACGAACGGACCCAGAAAGGGAGATGCCCAACTACTGCTTCACCATAAGGATGTGGCTTGCTTTAGATTTTATCAGGCCAGAATCAGGAAGCTGTCCCCATCCCCTCACCTGGAAGTTCCTCCATGCTGTTGACAGGGCTGAAGTAGTTCTTGAGTGCACTGTAGCTGTTCATAGCCACGCTGAGGTAGAATTCTGGCATGAAAGAGAAAAGTGACCCCGTCCTGTCGCCGTGCTCAATGGTGCGGATGCACACTCGAAGCAGCCAGTAGATATCCTGCATCTTCTCCTGTCCAGAAAGAACACAATTCCCAGTCAGCTGACAGCTTCTCTTTGGAGAAACAACAACCAGCATCACACTCAGACCTCAGCAACATCCCCATACTGGAGATGGTGCTCAGACATCTTACTGCTCTAAGTTCAGTAACCAGATCTGTGCCATTTGCTCATTCCATAAAGCCACAGAAGTGGCAGCTGGAAGAAACAATCAGAGATTGGAGCATGACTCCGAGCAAGCTCGGAGCATGACTCTCACTAATGTGATGGTTTTGCCTCACCAAGTCTTGAGACCCTCCAAGCAGGGTCTCCTTACCAGGGCATATGCAACCACAGAGGCCTGGCAAACAAGCATGTGAGTTTTCATTCCAAGGACACTGCTGAAGGAAAACAGGCACTAGCACTTTCCAGAAATTTGCTGGAAAGAAAGCTGGTCTATTGTAGGGATGAAAGCTCACACCAACTCAGATCTTTGCAATAGGCAGCCACAGCTTTTCAGATTCTGTGCCAGCCATTCAACCAGATTTACTGTCCAGAGGAACATCATCAGCCTCTTGTCTCTCTAAACAAAAATCAGAGGGTCCTAAATTAAAAACAGGAAATTTAAGCTATAAAAACGGGTGCCACCAAAGCCATAAAAAGAGGAAATATTATTTCATATCCTGAAATGCCAAGAACTAGCATAAGCAATAGCTACTTGCATAAAAATAGATGGAGAAGGGTTACACTTCTAATTTAGGAAAAAATTAAAATCAGAGGTGCAGCTAAGGCATTTCATTTGCTTAATAACTTTTCTAAAGTATGTTGTTACCATCTTTGGGAGATTTTCATGGATTAATTCTGTAAATTGGGCTGAAATAGTGCAAATCAACTAAACTGACTAACAGACATCTTCTTCTCAACACTGACCCACATCTCAGCCAAATTGTTACTTTGAAGATAAAAAGCAACTCTGCAGAACAACATTAAGGTTTAAAGAGCTGCATTTGGCTTTAAGATTTGATAAGCTAAAACATCATTTCAGGTATTGCCAAGATAGAAGAAAGCCTACACCAAGAGGATACAAAGAAGTGATTAGCCAGTGTGATAGATAAATACAGTGTTGCAATAAAATAAGCTGTAATTCCCACAGGGGTGTTTTGAAGGCAGAATTACGTGCTTTAAAACTACGAGTGCTTTTGAGCAGTAGCACTCCCTTTTGTCTAACTTTGAATATCCCAGAATAAACCAGTGGCTAATTCCCTTGAGGAAGGAGCAGCCTCTGACGTGCTCTGACCTCAGCACAGAGCAGGACTTCACCCCTAGACAGAACCAGGCTCTTTCTCTCCAGCAGCAGCAGCTGTGATCATACAGATGTGACCTTCCAGTGCACACAATTCCCAGGGATGCAGGAGCTGCTGGATGAATGCCTCCATTGGGAATGACTGGGAGATGGAGACCTGAAGGCACAGATTCCTCAGTGCAGCCACATTCCACAAGCTCAGCTGAGCTCCTGGGGCAGATTCCTGCTCTCCCTGCAGGCCATGCAGGCCAGGATAGCAGCACAGGCCACAAACAGGCAAGGCTGTAACCTTCACTCCCAGATGCTGCTGATTCATCAGGAAAAGTGACACTGCAGTACTGGTTTAGTATGACAATGGATCATCTAGAGACATGAAAAGTGTTCCTGCATGGTCCAGCACAGTGCTACCTGCAGTGCACCCTGGTGATGCCCCTCAGCCTTTCCAGAAGAGTCTGGGAAGAGAGGATTATTTTCTGGCAAGCATAGGCTATGCTAATGCAGCTGGAGAGCTTCTGCCTTGCAATCCTGCTTGGGAGGGAAGGAGGGGATGAGCAAAGAGCTTATGAGTCAGGATCAGCCACTGCAGTTCTGCCAGACACATTCATAAGAACTCTTCTTCCCCTCCCTGTTTACATCCTGGGACACACAAAAGTGAGATAGGGCAAGGCAATGGAAGTCAGGAAAAAAATCAGCAAGCTGCTTGTGAGAAAACAGACCAAAGCTTTTATCCTGGAAAATGGTGAAGTGGGGAAAAGGGACAATCTGTGCAAATAGCCACTGCATTGGTAAATGTGGAATACACTCTCTGCGTGGAAACCAAGTGAAGAAGGGGAGAACACTTGAACAAGAACCCCTCGACTTGGATCCCACAGATTCCAGGAAGAGCTGTAGTAGTGAGAATCCCCTGTGACACAGAACAGCTCAGGGGAAACGGTTCACAGTAGCCTCTATCCTCTGACATGTCTTGAGAACTGACTCTCCCTTTGATCTGCACCCTTTTGTCAGCAGTGCCCTAAGGGAAATCCTACAGCACCGTGCACAGCTCAGATCAGACTGGGCTGATCCCTATGGGACACTGGGGGATGGGAGAGGGGCCAAGCCTAGAAAGGAGTGTCCGACACACAACAAGGGAAAAAGCAGCCCCAGAGATCATTGACATTGCTTCAACACCAGGAAAATGACACCTGTGATATGTGAGCCAGGCAGCAGAGATGCAGAGGCTCACTAGTCTCCTTTCAGCTGCTCATGTTATGCTCCTGCCTACCTTTGAATAAATGGTGACATTTATCCAAGCGAGGCGCCGGCTCAGGTGGTTGAGCTTCTCAGAGAAGACCTTCTGGCTCTTCAGAAGTTCCTCATGGATGTCTCTCCTCTGAAAAGAGTGCAGACATGTGAGGGCAGATGTCACTGCCATTTATAGCATTCTTTTCCAGTGCTGGACAAACAATGCAGAAGCATATACCACCTTGGGGCTAGCTAGGGAGTACTGGCAGGGGAGAAAGGGGTCAGCAGCCTTTCTGTGGAGGGAGTAGGAATCAGAGTTATAAAAAGTACTTATCAGTCTCAGCTGAAGCCCACAAGGCCTGATGCAGATGCTGGTACAGTTGTGCAGCAGCATTTCACCCTGCCAGATACTGAGGCTTTGCCAGAGAAGGAAGCTGGGAATCCAGAGACACTCACCCTCTTTGGGCAGCGGCTGATTTTTTCCTCCGTGTCTTTCAGTGCCATGGCATATTCATTCACATCATCTGACACACCAACCATCTGAAGCAGTTTTCAACAATAAATAAGTTGGGTTTTTTCCCCTAAACATACAAGCATGCAACCAGAACCCCAATGGAGGTTGGCAGAAGGACAGGGCACACACAGTCACTAAATAAGCAGAAAACAGAGTTGGTGTAGAAGCAGGGATGTTGGGGGAATGGATTCCTGCACAGCATGTACCACGTACCTTCCCAAGCTGCTGGTGGACACTGAGATTGTACATCATCACTATCCCATCCAGGACCTCCAGGAGGGAGTTCTCAGTGATGGGCTGGTCTGGTTCTTCTGGGGGTCTGCCCAGTAAGAGACCCTCATTTCCATGGGTGCCTTCAACTGCAATGCATTCCCAAGACAGGAAAGAAGTCCTTAGCAAGGAATTTTGGCACCTCAGCTTCTGCCTGCTTCTCTCTGAAGCCAAAGCCCTGCTGTGCCTTTGTAACATGGAGCTCCTTCCCAGCCCATGGGATTCACTAGATACTACACCACCACACCATTTCATCTTGCTGCCTGCATCAGGCTACCTGTCAGATCTGTTCAGACTGACCCAAGTCATGCAAATTCCACTTCCTCAAGCTCTGTACAGGCTTCAGAGCCCTGCCTGGTCCACCCAAACAGCAACAGTGCTGCTGCTGCACACATCATCCTCTGGCTGGTCTGTCTTCAGAACAAGTGTGGCTACAGCTGCCTCTGAACTGCTTTCCTGCAAAGTCCCACTGCATTTGGAAGAACCAAGGCAGCACCTCCTTACAACAGAGGGTGACAACATCACCAGCGTCACGTTCAGGATGGTAAAGGGGTGTCAGTGGGAACGGGAAGGAGCAACGCTGGCAGTAAGGAGACTGCATTCCTCTGGGGAGCTGGAAGATGCCATTCTGCCAGGGCCCATCTGGGCCATGCCAGCACACAGCAGGAGTACTCACTGTCCTCCCTCGTGCGCTGCTCCACGCGCAGCGTGAGCACCTTGATCTTCTCCAGGGTGCCGAGGGGCCGCCGCGGGTTCATCAGGCTGACGGCTGCCGTGCTCAGGAACCGGTTGGCCCGGCCCAGCGTGGGGGAGCTGAGCCAGGCAGGCCTGGCAAGAGCTCCACCAATGGCCAGGGCGGCAGAGGGGCGCTGAGACTAGAAGGAAATGAAGGGAGAAAGGTTCCAGCTGTGTTTGGCTGCCTGCTGTTCCTCCCTCGACCCTGCAAGGGTGTTGGTATAGATGCACAGTGGTCGCTGGAAGATGAGCAGGCAGGGTAGCAAATGGGTAAGTCTTTCCTCCAAGGGCACATGCCAGGCACAAACAGCAGACCTGCACAGCAAGAAGCTGCTCTGTCTACAGGTGCCTTGCACCTTTCCAAATGCAAGCACCAAGAGCTGCCATGGAGGAGAGGCAGCACATTCAGATCAGTGGGTAGAGAGAGAGAGCACAGAAAACTTTGCTGCTCAAACTTGGCGCACTCAAAAACACACTGATCTCCAGTGACTCTCATCCAGCTGTTTAGCTGGTAGCCCATGGACTGGTTACAGTCCTGGCCCAACTCTGCCTTGCTGTAAATCAAAGCCCTTCTAGCCAGAGGCTGTACTTGCTACCCCAGCACCAGGGCCCCTGCAGGTGAATAACACAACTCACCTGTGCTGCTGATGTTGCTGATTCCTCATCTTCATCAAGATCATCCATAGTCACTGCCTGCAGCTCCGCAGGGTCAATCAGGATGTTGGCTTTTGCAGCCAGGTCATCTGCACAGAGCACACCAAAGCAGCCATGAATGCAGGAGTCACTCTTCACTTACCATGAGGAAGGCTCATCCTCTTTCCTGCTTCTCAGCAGTAGAGAAGCAGCCAGAGAAGTTGGATGCTCTATCAGAACAAGCTCACCTGTCCCAAGCCTCCTTATATGGAACTGATCTACCCTTACGAAAAGAACAGAGACCAAGCAGCAGGTTCTCAGGCTAAGTAATCTAATTTTGAACAGCCAAAGATCAACATGAAACAAAGAAAATGGTCCTCGTCTTGCAAACACACTGGGAAGGAGAAGGGACATCTGAGCCAAAGGCAAATGCCACATTAGCCAGAAACCAGAGACAAACCAAGTCCAAGGGAATGGCAAGGGCTTTGTAACCCTTGCACAAGGCAGGCTTTGGAAGCCAGTGCCAGAAGAGTGTGCTGCACACAAACACACAGCTGCACTACACACACAGGGCTGCTCCTCCCTGCCCACAGCGGTGCACAAGTAAATCCTGGGCACCCTTCACACCCAGCAGAGTGCAGCTGATGGTCAGTGCTTTGAGAGCTCCCAGCCCTTGGCTGTGGTGCAGTAAGAGCACCACACCAGAGGATATTCCCAGACTATCCCCTTCCTTCCAACTGCCACATGCTCAATTCAGGATACAAACAGTAAACTGTTAACTAAAAAGGATGCTCCACCTAAAAGGTGTGGTGTCTTCTTCAGAATAATTTGAATCCCATTAAAATTCAAGTCTCCTCTCCCTGAATTTAATCAAAAGTCATTATCCACAGCTTCCTCCCTGGAATGTCTTGCATGAATTCCATCCAAGACCTGAATTCAGGTATTGGCAATGAAAGTACTTACCTTTCAGAGTCTTCTTAAGATGAGACAGAAGACCTCCAAGTCGCTGAAGGTCAAAATAATCCACCTTCCCATTATAGAAGAGTTGAGGAGGGACATAGGCCTCTAAAACAGGGGAGGAGATTTGGTTTTTCCCACAAGTCCCATGCACAGGATCCACCAAGTCATGTAAGGGCTCCTAAAGCAGACCCCAGGACCCACATTTAGGACTAACATTTAGGGACAGCTTTTGTTGTAATAAAAGCATAGAGGTTATTTTATTACAACAAAAGGCAGAGGTGATTTCCACAAAGGAGCAAGCATTTAGATCCATGCAGCAACAGGAGCAACCAAAGGCCATCAACAGGACTGCCAGCACTTCCTCCTGCCAGCCACAGCCACTGGGGTAAACTGGATCATCACAAAACTTGGCAGCTCTCCACTCAGCTACTCCAGCTCTGCCACTTAGTCCCACAGGGATAGTAAGGCACTTATTGAGTCTAGAGAAAAGGTCAGCCTAAAGTATAAAACGGGAATGCCAGTGGGGTCTAAGGGTGAGAAAGCAACTGGCACTGATTTATTGTCCCCTTAATTCCACAGTTTGGGAACTCCAAAATCAGAAAAATATCTTTCCCAAAACTCTGACTAAGGGATCACTGAGCTGCCCTTCCACAGATCCACAGTCACTAGTGGTCTCTGCTCCAGAGAAGACAGGGGAATAGCAAACAGTACAGGTGTCCTTTTGCAAGTCTCAGATCTGGATGTTAACTGGAACAGATCTGCACACAAAAACTTCCCAGGGTGATGGAAGGCTCAAGCACTCATTAGAGACATAAACTCTCCAACATCCTGGAAAGCACTGCCAAGAGGCAAACCTTGTCCTAACCACAGAAAAGCCTGCAAAGCCTCTCCCCCAGGCCTCACCTTCACTGCTCAGGGCAGCTGGGGTCTTTGCTTTGTGGCAATCCCAGAAGTAGCGCAGGGCCGCGATGAGCCGGTGCAGGAAGCACACCATGTACTCCGGGGGGCACAACACAGTCAAGTTCTGGGGCAACAACAAGAGTCCAGCATCAGGGCAGGTGTGAAAGTGCATCTCAGTCCAAAGGGCTACACGGAGCAGGCAGAAACTTTTGTGTGCTAGCATCTCTAGCTTACAGCTCTGACAGAGAGCTCAGACCTGATGATGGGCAGCAGTTTCCACCTCCAGGAAGTCTTGGGATACCTCTGTCAGTGGTCTGACAGAGGACGAGGGATAACACACACTCCATCATGAAAGATGTGGCTGATGATGAACACAGGGATTCAGGTGGAGAAAGGGTTTCCTACAACAGCAGATGCCTGCCTCCCAATGCTTCAGGCCAACAGCCTGACCCAGGGCCAGAGGAAAAGCCCTCCCCCAGGCAGTGAGGAGGATGCCAAAGCCAGCAGCCCCACTGTGGCAGAGCACTCCACAGCTACACTCTCTGAGGGGCTATAGGAAGATATTCAGCTCCTACTTAAGACTTCCCAAGGACCACTTTCCCATAAATAACTGCACAGGACTTATCTAACTTGCCTGGTTTCTAGCCTCAGATCACCCCCTCTTCACTCCCTGCCCTATCTAGACCTCAGTGGATCAACTGCTGGAAGCAGCCCAGCCAGAAAGGCAGAGTTCCCAGCCTGAAGATGCAGAGAGCCCTCAGGTCAGGCTTGTAGGAAGGCTTGCCCCCTGACTTACCCCTCTGTTGCTAGCATTTTCCTGAAGAAACTTGCGGAATTTGTTTAGGAAGATGTATCTGGAGGCTTCCCCCTAGCAGAAGGAAAACGAGGTGGTAAATCTAGGATTTACAAAGCACATCACATGAAGATATTGTCACAGAAGACCCACAGAGTGCTTACCCCTCCTCTGTCCTTGTTGTTCAGCAGCAACTTCAGAATCTGAACCTGGAGACCTTCCACCACTAAAAGGGGGACACACGTCTGCCATGAGAAAACAAGCACTGGAGAGCAACTACCCCTCTTAACCCCAACTGCAGCACCCTGTCCCCAGGAGAAAGGCTGCCTCCCCAGCACAGGGGGCCCAGGAAGAACCACTGACAGCAGAAGGCTAATCCCACCACTGAGAATTTTCTCCTCTATCACCTAGCAACAAATTCATCCACAGCTAAAAAGCAATGCATAGGTTTGCTCCTGCCCCATCCTGGGGGGCTGCAGGTCTGTGCAGTGGGGTCCTGGCACTCCTACTGTGCCATCAGAACAGAGCATGGCTGGCCCCCTCCCATGCACCACAGCCTGTCCGGGCAGGAACACAGCTGTACTTCAGGTAGTGAATGGGATTTGGAAACAGATCAGGGCTGCACAAAAGGTGTGGTGTCTTGGCAACTTCCCTCCTTCCTCACAAACCTTCAATGCGTTTCTTGAGCCGCTGGCAGCCTCTTTCATATGCCCGACGCCTCAATCTCTCCTCAGCACTCTCCTCCTTCACCTCCTTACTCTCCTTGCCCTGGTTGGGGGACAGACACTGATCAGTAGGACACCACTGCACAGGGAAAATGTCTTACCAGAAACTCCCTCAAACAATGTGAAGAGCACAAACTGCCTGAAACAATGTGCCAGTGTGTGACTGTAGCTGGCAGCACACCAAAACAGGTCTTCTCCAGCCTTGTAATGAATAAGGGCAGGAGATCTTTTGAGGACACCCCAGTAAACCCAGTAATTCTTTAAATACTGTGAGGTTCCCTTCCAAATCTGTTGCCACAGAAAACTGTCCTCCCTGTCCTGTCTGAGCATCACACCTCAAACATGCTCTCTAAGGCGACAAGAAAGATGACAGGGGAATGGAGAAACTACAGCTCTCATATAGCCCTGCAGGACCCACCAGTGCTAACACAGCTGGGAACAGGGGCCATCCAACTTCCTCAGCCAGAAAAAGATGCAAATGGCAGGCATTTCCTCAGCCTTCTCGCTGGAGGTGCCTGTACTCACCTCCTTGGTGAAGCGGTTTGGCCACCACGTGGTGGGAATGAGCTCCTGCAAACCTGCCTCCTCCACACGCAGCGGGCTCTTGATGTAGAAGAACACAACAGAACGGAGCACGTCGAAGCTGTGCCAGAGTTAAAGCAAGCACAGAAGCTACGAGGGGAAAAGGGACAGGGCATGTCTGCAGAGCTGTAGTGAGAGACTCCTTTCCAAATTTCCACTGCAAGATCCAGAGGCCTCTGGAGAAGCCAGACACAGCTATCAGCAGCTGCCCAACCACTTTCCAGCTACCATAGAGCTGGAAAACGGTTTTGTTCTACGGATATTAGAAGTCAGTCAGGTAGAAATGAGCTCCTGTGTGTTACTAGGATGTGAACTATACAACACTGCTGCCTCCCCTCCAAGCAGGACTTTGTAGGGAATGGTGTTAGGCAGAGGAGACCTGAGAAATGACCTCTCAAGACAGAATGGATTCTGCTTCCCTGGACCTACAGGTCCTTGAAGTGTCCTTGGCTGCATTATTGAGGGAAGGGAAAACTGAGACAGAAGGAGGCACAAAGGATACAGAACATTGCTGAGTAGGTATTTCCTAGATTTCTCATGCTTCAAGACTGCAATGGTGAGCCGGAGGTAGTGGATCTAGGAAAACAGGAGAAACAAAAGTGACTCCATCTGCAGAACACACAACTCTCCAATAGCTACAATGTGACAAAACTGCCATCTTTGGATGAAACAAGGACAGAATCCAAAATATTATGTACCTTTGGACAGGGGGACATAACAGAAGCTGGCTAGTCACAGATCCCTGGGGATCCAGCAGTGCATACTCACCTGTAATCCCAGGTCTGGGATGATGGGGGAGAACCTGTAAGCCCGCAGCAGGGACATCAGTAGCTGCTTGAGGCACTCATGCACTTCATACTCCTGAGAAAATAAGAAATAGATTGAAGAACAAGAGCAAGGAGTTAGGAACAGCTATACCTCCCAGAATGAGACCTTGGAAGGAAGCATTCATCTATGAACTGAAAAAGCAGGTGCTCTGAACCCACAGTGACCCTCTGACTCCACAGGAGAGAGTCCAAGCAGGAGTTGGTGCCAGTGCCTTGCTACAGGAAAACAAATTTCTGCAGAAAGTCCAACCCAAAAGTCACCTACAAAAAGCCAAAGTCCCAGGCCTTATTTGTTGGGCAGTCACCAGTCCTCTTATTCCCTGACTCTACCCAAGACACAGTGTTGGCAGAACCAACCCAGAAGAGAAAAAACTAAGTCTTGGGTAAATGTGATGAGAGAAGGATTATCTGTTTGAATCCAACTCATGGCCAACCAGCAGGATGAGAGCCAACTCTTCCACAAACACAGCAGTCCCACCAGGGGGTCCAGTTTCACTGCCAAGATGGTGGGCCTGAAGGAATTGTGACATTTTTCCATTAAACTTCTCATGGCAGCTGGCTGGGCCATCTGTTAACTGTTACCCCAAAGGGCAGACGTGTTGTCTCCAAGCAAATCCCTGGCAGGGACTGGCTCTGTGTAACCACCCAAGCACTCCAGCAGCAGCAGCAGCTTCCCAGCTGCCTCAAATGTGTCCCAGGAAGGAGTAAGCTCATCCAGCATGGATAGGAAGGGAAGTTGGAGAAGGCTTTTCTCCAGCAGTGCTGGAGATAATGAGAGTGCACTGCACACCTCTACCCCAGTCCTGCACACTTCGATTGATTTCTTCAGCACACGGCAGCACTTAAGACCTCCACAGTCAAATACACATTAAAAACAGTCAGAAGACTATTCTTATTGATAAATTTGATGTTTCCAGAAGCAGGAAGTTATTCACCATCATCTGCCCCTTTAGCAGTAGGAGAAGCTTAGAAATGCCTGGTTAACTCATCAGTGTCTGCATTCAACCCTCAGTGCCTGGGTGTGCAGCAGCAGCCAGATGAGCTAATTGAGAGGGTGGTCTACCACAAAGAAAAAAGAAGAGAAAGACACTGAACACTACCAGCATTTTGCAGGGAAGGCTCCTGTCCTCAGCACCTCCCAGGGTCTCCCTGGAATCCCTAGGGATCCAGCACCCTAGCAACTCACCTCCATAAGAAGCCACATGAGATCCAGCAGCTGCTGAATAAGGGGGTGAGCCTCCACTGCCCCTCCGCGCTCAAGGATGCTCAACAGGAAGGTCATGAGCACATCTTCCACCAGGTACACCTTGCACTGCAGACAGAGAGCCAGGTCAACATTCCTCCATGGCACAATCACTTCCCAGCAAATGCTGGGGGTTACTTTGCCTTGCAAGAGCAGTAACAAGCACTACAAGATCCAGTAGTGGCAATGGGCAGGCAAAACTCACCATAAGAGGGGAGAAATAATTGAAGATGTGAGCTAATGTAATCAACACTGTGGGTTCTCCCTGCAGCTGCCACATGGATGTGTCTTTCTCCACCAGCTTCCCCTCCTGCAATGACAAACCCAAAAAAACACATGGCTTGGATCCAGCCCAATCCACTGTACACCAACAACTGAATGAACCACATGCCTGGAGCAGCCACTGTTGCTGTCCCATGCCTGACTGCACTAAAAACCTTAAACATGGGAATTCAGAATGCCAAAGAAGCCAGGCCTATTACTCTGGAAAGCTGCAGTACAGTCCAGGTGTCACTATCAACAGCATGCAGGCACTTTGACAATGTTTTTCTAAGAAGCAGCTCAAGTTTACATGATAATTTGTAAATGGGAACACCTACAGAGGAGGACAACTAGCAAAGCAGGCCTCCATTCAAGCCAAGACCATAGCATATGGCATTCCCTATGCTTTGGGCATAAACACATCATCTCTCATCCTAATGGAAAACAGTGTTTCCAGCAAACAGTGCCACAGCCAAAACAATCCTCAAAGCAGACCTGCGAGAATTTCATCACATTACTGAACATCAGTAAAAAGCTTAGGACAGGAACAAACTGATTTCAAGGGAGCAAAATCAAATCCAGCAGTTGTGACCCTGACAAACATCACTTCTTGAATACTGGCAATGAAATTTCATAGGACTGAGAACAACAAAGCCCAGTATGACTTAAATTAAGTCCTGGAACTATCAGGAAGCCCATTCTGCAAGCCAGGGAGCTCAAGGGACACACATGCCCCGTACAAGCATTTAGACTCCCGGGTGTATGGAAACATCTGAGCTGGCAGCATGTGCCAGGGAGAGCAGAACCACATTTGCCAGCATGGTGCCCCTCAGATCCACCCAGTGATGCCAGCCTACCGTCACATCTATTCCAATATGGATCACATTCTTCAAGTAGCCCAACAGCTTCCGAGCCTTCAACAGGTCTGCCACAGGAGGATCTTGCAAGGGCCGGTAACCTTCCACTGGATAAGTAGGGAAGTGTTAAGGGAAAATGCAATCTGATCCTTTTGGGACTTCTTTTGTCTGTGCAAGGAAAAGACTCTGTCTGCTGTACTTTGCACCCAGTCCCAGTTCAAACTACAGTGCCTTCTACATGGATGATAAGCCACAAGCTCTTATGTCCACTTCCTCAATACTGCAAGCAGAAAGCATCTCACTTCTGCTTGGCGTGAAATACTTTTTTCATCAGAAACACCAGCTGGAGCTCCCACTACAGCCATCAACAGGCACAGCCAGGACTGCTCTGACAGGAGCTCCAGGCTTCAGCATTCACACAGCAATAGGCAACACTGACACCATGTCAGAGGTCCCATAAGGCTGGGAGGTAAAAGAGACGAGTGACCAAAAGGCTCAGCAGCACAGCAGCATTAGGGTTTCCAAAACTGCAGTGAGAATTTTGCAGGATCTGAGTGTCTGGGAGCAGGCATCCCCCAGTTGTAGCAGCAGCTGCTGACTAAGAGCTGAAAGCAACTCTCATTTCAGAAACTTATGTTTGTGTCCTGGAGTTCTGCTTCAGCTAAGGAGATATTTGGCTCTTCTCTCCCTGACTCAGCTCTGCACACAAGTGCTGACAGCAGAAAGTGAACTGCAGTCAGGTGTGTATATTCTACAGCCTCCAAAGATGGTCTCAGGACAGGCTCTTCTCCCTTCAGACCTCCTCTCCCCACACCTAAAGGATATCGGAGTGGACGGCTTCCGAAGTTAAAAGCAACAGACTCTTTGAAGGAGAGGCTGATGGCAGGGAAATAAGCCATTCCAGCACCCCTCGTGATGTTATCAAAGGCAGTTCCCAGAGATATGCCGTTCCTGAAAGAAGGAAAACCCACAAGGTTTTAGTCACAGCAGGAGGGGTCTGAGGTCAGCTGGGCAATACAGATATCAACTTGCCAACACAGACACGCAGTCAGTCATGCCTCCTGTCATTCTTATCCTGGCACACATGCAAATGTCACAGCTCTGCTGAGTAACAGCCACGGGAAGCACAGGGGGACTCCCATTTTCATATGAGCATGGGAAGACACTGGAGTCTATACAACATGCAGAGCCCGAGGCAACCAGCTTCGAGGGCAACCCAAATCTGTGAGATAATTAAAGGAGAAGGACATTTTAAAGCACGTGACTTTTTGGCCTCATCTGTTTGATGGTGGTGGCAATCAAGGATAATGCTTTCAATCTACTCCACCATAAAAGATGACATGGACCATCTAACAGTTCTTAACTGCAACTGACTTGTTGCAGGCCAGGACCAGAGAACAATACTCATTGTGCATGGGAGCTGGAAACTGGAGATTTATCACCCTTTCCGTTGCTCCTTGTCAATTCAGGACAGGCAAGGTCTACACTGACCACAAAAGCAATCAATTAAAGCCAACTGTGGCATTAAGCATCACAAGAAATGCCCTTCTCTCCAAAATCCTGGCAAACTTTAGAAAGACTTGGTAGCTTGAACATCTTCCTGCCAAATGTTTTTAATTGAACTGAACTGAGACCCAACAACCCATTCAGATGGTTTCTGAACACAAGGCAGAAAAACAAAGGCCGGAACTACCAAGAAAAATAAATGGGAGAGAGCAGAAATAGGGCTCAGCAACCTGCTGAGCAGTGAGGAAAACTCTCTGTTACACACAGACACAAAGAAAGCAGGGAAAGATGCTTACAGGCAGAAAGCAATGGTGCCCTCATCAAGGTCTATCAGACAGCTGACGATGTCTCCTGCTGCCCAGGACTGCAGGAAAGGGAGAGAAGAGGTTAAACATGTATTTCCAGGTTGTTCCCACATCACAAGAAAGACTGCAACCCAACCAATCCCTTGTGATTCAGAGTTAATGGAGACAGAGTTCCTTCTCCCAGCAGCTCACAGTATTTTCAGGCACTTCTGGAAGCTGCACATAAAGCCCCTGCCTGGGATCATTTTCCCCTCTGGCACAAGGAATGTATATTTATCCCAACAATGCACCATGCTCTGATGTACTACAGAGAACCAGAGCCTTCCAGGGACCAACAGCAGCACTGGGCTGGGAATCAGTCTGTGGGGCTGCTAAACAAAGCACCCAGACAGCATGTCCAGCACCCCTAAGGTACAGACAAGTGCTGGCACACAGACTGAAGCAGGGAGGAAGGCTTGAGGGCATTTCACGAGGCCCAGCAGAATTCAGTGAGCAGAAGGAGTCACCTGCTTTCTCCTCCTTCCTCTCCATCCCACTCCTGGAGGACAGCTACTCACTTTGCCATAGTTTGTAGTGGTCACGTTCCACTTGCGCACCCTGTTTCCATCATAGGCATACGAATCCGGCGTGTCCCCAACGCCCTCCTGCACCAAAGAATAAAAGAGGAGACTCAGATCAGACCAGGCATAGAAGATTCATCTCATTGCAAGAGAACCTTTAGGGGGGAGACTAGTAGACAGGGAGAGCAGCTGACAGCACACATGCTCTGCCTGGGAAAAGTCCTCACTCTACGAATGAATCCAGTGGCTTGTGATCTTTGGATCAGAAAAATGCACCACTCCCTACTTATTTTTGGGTCAGAAGAAGTGTAATGGCATCTAATACTTCCCATTTCTATTAAAGCAGCCCCTCAGGATGCCCATCACTTCCCCTCTCACATATTGCAGAGTGACAAGTTAGTGAAACTCTGCAGCTGACACCCCTTTCCAGCAGCAAACATCCCACCCAGATGAAACAACATCCCACCCTCTCTTGGGCAGAAAAAGCCCTGCAGCACCAGCTGCTGAGGCCCATCCCAAGGGATAGACCACCAGCACGGCAGACACACACACTTTTTGGGAAAGATACCAGCTGAAAGTCAATATGTAGCAGTTCTGTGTGCAGCAAGAGCACAGCAACACACCCAGCACAGGCTTTCACACTGCGCACCATTCTGTGGATGCACACCAGAGAGACTTGTAAAGACTCTTAAAACAGCAGGCTTGGCATTTTGTGTGTCTGTATGGCATTTCTGGTGTGAATGCCAGCAGGGCACAGCACCAATGCAATGCTTACAGTGACTGAAAAAGCAGTGGAGGAGCATCCTCCAGAGTAGCTACAGTACCTCCTGGTTAAACCTGCAGTTGAGAGTACACCAGCCAATCTGCATGAGTCCCTGGGAGGAGATGAGCACCTCATAAATCCATTTCCCTGAAAGACAATGAGATGCCACACAGTGAATTCTTGTCCCCTGGCCTGCTGTTAGAGAAGCTGAACCTGACATGGCTCCCACAGAGACACATGTGGCACACAAAGGAGGTTCAGAACATCCCCAGGATTCACTCCCCCACTCCCTTACTCTGGCATCACACAATCCCCCATCCTTCTCATTCCCCGGAAAAGTTCAGTGAATGAACTCGGGAAGAGGGTGGTCAAGATATGGAACATATTCAAGATTTCCTGAGCTCTCCAGTTGTCTAACTCCCCATACACTCCTCCCAGGGTCTTTTCTCAAAGCAGCACTAGTTTATCTCCTTACCTTTATACACACATGTTGTGGCCCTGATGGACCCAAAGTTACTGTGGCCAATCACCTGGACCAACAAACAAAAGATATTTTAACATCAGACAAAAAGAGCGGCTTGTTCAGTTCTTTCCATTCCCTCTGTCCTAGTGCTCAAAAACAAAGCAAGATGGAGAGCTATTCAGAAGGACAATATGGGGACAAGAAGGGACATCCCCACCCCAGCAGCTGCACTTGGAGTCAGCTGACCCCAGGAAATCATCCAGGTCCCTGCCACAGCTCATCTGTACATGATAAACCCCAGTGAAGCACCCAGCATGGTAGCAGTACAAGGGCAACATGTTTACAGACAGGTTCCCAGTGAATTGGCATGAAATTGTATACAAAAGTGATTATGATATGGGAAAGATATATGAATGCTGGACCAGTTAGAACAAAGCTATAGATTCAAGGTGTCCAGACTAAAGGCCAGGATTGGCAGGTATTATGCTGCCTAGAAACTGCCTAGTGTTAAATCCTGACTTTTGCCATCTGGGGACAGACTATGAAGAGGAAATTAAAGTAGGAACAAGGAGTTCACAGATAAGTCAGTCCAATCCATTCTGTGGGTCAGTTCTAGGTACAGCCAAAGTAAACTACAGCAGGTGGCTAAAGGGAAAGGGGAGGACAGGGCAGCCTGATTTGTTAGAGGCTAAAAAGCAGGCATACATTAAGGAGGGAATCAGCTCAAGAACAGGGGATGTGCTTGCTTGGTGAAGGAGTGAAAGAAGAGCAGAAATCACTGAAGTAGGAAAGGGTTAAATGCCAGTGGATTCTTTCAGTTGACTTTTTGCACAGGGAGCTTCAGCTAAGGAGCAAGCAGGTAATTAGTGGAAACAAAGGAGAAAGGAAAGCCTCAGCTTTAGCCTCTTTCCAGCCTTTTAAGCAGGCCAGAAGGAAGGAAGAGGCAGTCTGCTTTAGGGAGGGACAGCAAAGCTGGCTGCCTAGCCAAGTGAGCCCCTGGGCCAGGGTAACCCTTTCACTTCCTCACAGCCCCACTCAGACCTGGCTGAGACTAAGTGGTACTGCTTAGACTTTTTCCCGGGACAGCTCATTTCCTCCAGGATCCTGCAGCTTTCAGGGCAGACTCCATTTACACACACTACAAAGCCACTGATCGGGATCTACTACAAAGAACAGACCAAGAAGCCCCCAAGTGCTTTTAGTCCCACAAAACCATTTTCTGCTGTGTCCAGCAACACACTCACCCCAAGTAAGTCATCATCGACCAGCAGGAGCCCCTCAAAGCCGCTTGTGTGGTCCAACACCACAGTGGAGGGACCCAGCCGGCCCTCTGCTACTTGATCTGAAACAAAAGTTACAGAAAAGCTGTTGGGGGGAGCTGTGCAGGATTTAACATCTCACCTGCTGGGTGCTTCCAGCCAGAGTGCAATAGCATCTGGATTCTGCTACATGGGAGGAAGGTTAAGATAGTGTAGCCTATGTTAGACCCCGAGAAAGTCAGAAGAGGAGAGAGATTTAAAAGGAAGTCTTCACAGCAACTCATCTATGCAGCATTCAGGACACATTAAATTTCCCACATTAAATTTTCCTGAAAATTTTACTTTGACAAAATTCAAAGGCTAAACTCTGTGCCAAATGTTTGGCCAACATGTCACACTTTGATTGCAGCCAGCAAGAAAAAATTGCCTTTCTAGGAGGGGAGCCAGGTTTTATCTTGCCACATCCTGATTAATTCAGAGAAACAATGCTAGTAAGAACACAGGGTACAGCCTGAGGCCCAAAGTGAATACCTGGATTGGAGACCAGCATGTAAAAATTGTCAACAAGCCTCTGCATCTTCCACTAACAGCACTGCACGCTCCTGGTCAAAGCAATGGCTCTGCATATCATTATCAGTAAAATACCACCAACATTTGCCCCCACACTGCTTTTCCAGACATTTTAGCCTGGAAATACGCCTCCATCTACAAACAAACCTGCTGCAGGGCTGGCTGATGAGCCCCTCACAGGCAGGATTTAAAGGCACAATAAATTAGAACACAGGGAGGCAGAACAGAGCTCACTCAGGGAAATGCCTTTCATGATGCAACTTGTCCTTCCCAATTAAGCAGCACAAGCAAGAAGCACAAATTGGACAGGCAGTATCTCCTACCTCTGCTGTCTTCAGAGCCATTCTCCTCTGCCAGCAATCGCTCAAGGTGCTCCTGCAGGTTCTGGAACGTCAGGTGCTTCCTAGGGAATAAACACACAGGAGCTCTTAAAAAAAAATTATCTCAAATTTTTCAAGAGTTGCAGCCCAGACACGTGTCCTGTGCTGAGACACGAACCATGAAGTTCTGTTGATCTGTTTCATGTCATGAATCTAAGGAATTTGTTGCCCATCATGTCAGGGCAATGAATGAAGGAAGGACCAAATACAGTAAGAATAAGCCAAGTAGTTAACAAAGAATCTTAGTCTTCAGTCTGCTCAGAAGTGTTTTGAGGCAGTAAGAAAACTGTGGACATCCGCAGCAAGAAACCAGCAAGAAACCAGCTGTACTACCAATAAGTATGGATATGACTTTGCTGCAGTCAGCATCATACAAACATAGCCTAAGTCAAGATTCATTTTCCCCCCAAAGTATTTTGCAATATAAAAGGAGAGGACCACAGCAGCAGCTGCAGCAGTTCAGACAAAGGTCAGGCTAGTCCAGCAACTTCTCTCTGTGAAAACAGCTAAAACCATTTTGTTTTCATATTGAAAATTCTCTCATGCATCCCCTTTGGGTCACTATTCTAGAGAACTTACTGCCCTTCCTTGGTTCTCTCCTTTCAAGGATAGTTTACTTAGCTGATCCTTGCACAAGAACCTCCTTTTACTTGTGAGAAACACTAGCTGTTCCTACCCCTGCTTCCCATTTCCAAAGCCATCTGGGAAACAACTTGTCACTTCTCCAGGACTAGGGGTTTCCCTAAGACTGATGAGAGACATTGTAAAAGCCTGATGGATGTGAAGATGCACAGAAGTGAAATCAAAGAATCAGTTTTGGTTGGCATGACAAGGGTGGCTTCAGCAGAGCTGCTAATCAGCACTGGCATGGAGGAGGAGTTCAGGGAAGAAGAGTGGAAAAGCATGAGATAGGCAGAGAGATGTCTGCAGTGAGCTCCTCTATGAAGAATTCAGACCTCTGAAGGCAAGATGTCATACCATAAAAGTTGCTCTCATATGGCAAATGTTATTTCCAAGACCTCTTTGACTGCTACTGGGCTTTCTACCAAGTAGCCACGTCCAGGGAAAAAGGGTGGAAGGTAGGAAATAAAGAGAGAGACCAGTCCAACAAACTATCAGTACTGTGCATTCAAGTCATTAATCACCAGACAAAGAAATCAGAAATGCTGAAAACCAAAATGCTCAGGCAGATGGACTGCCCCAAGGCTTGCTGGCAGGAGAGCTTGTGGTAAAGTAACATGACCCACTTTGCCTCCCCCGCACCATCACCCCGGCTCACCAAGAGCCAGAGGGCCCAGGACTATTTATAGCAGCTCTGAGCTCATGTTGGAGCTGGCAGCCCTAAGTATAGCCCGTGGAATGTGACCCCAGCCACGCTGCAGCACTGCCAACCAGCAGGAGCCACAGGCCTGCCTCACTCTGCCACACTCCTACCTGCCCTGAACCTGTCTGACTTGCCTCTGGCAAAAGAGATGCAAGAGGAATTCTGGTCATCCAGCACTACAAGTTTCTGGGATAAGAGATGAAGGAGAACTGAAAATAAATAGGAAAAAAAGCAGTCACTAAACAGGAATTTTGTGTCTCTCTCCCTTTGGTGACTCCTAATAAAAGTACCAACAGTTGCACAGCCTGTAAAATATATGGTATTGCATGGATCAGTAACAGTCTTGCCTTTAGGTTACAGGGCACTAACAACCTATTTTTAATTCCTGCACCTGAAACCTGTGCATCTTGCCTTTACAAGCAAAGGGGGAACAGGAACAATCAGCTGAATGCCTACTTATTGCAAAAATATTGCCTAGTGATGTCGTATCGATGGGATTTATCGTGCAAAAAAGAATCCTTCCTCACAAGCCCTGCAGTTTGAAAAAGCCATTAGAAGAGCAGACCTCAGAGTTGTTTCTGTAACACGGAGCTGCTGTGCTTTTAACAAAGATCACTGTGTGGTACTAAAACATCTTTCCTTTCATGCAGTGCTGTTTATCTGGAGGTGGCATCGCTTGTCACCTGGGCAGTGAGAAGTCTGATACCTGTAAGCAGCTGCAGGCTGGTTCCCATCAGCACTGGTAAAGACTCGGTGCAGATAATCATTCAGCAGCCTGCTGTTCACGATCCCTTGGGAAAAAACAGAAAGGAAATAAGCTTAGAGACCCCAGGGTAAACTCAAACACGAATTTCATGTAAAAGCAAGGAACTGGTAACTATGGGTCAATAATGTTCATGTTTGCTGATCAACACAGTGGAAAATGCGGCTTCAAGCAGTCATTCATCACCTTACTGTCCTCACTAGCAGAACCAGAGTCCAGCATTATTGGGTGCATCTCCCCAAAAAAGCCTCTTTCCAATTTGAGCTGCTCTGCCATAGCAACTGGAAGCCTATAAATTGCTCCACACAGGTGGAAGTGCATCCTCAAGAATCCTGCTGTGCTACTTCCTGATAATGTAACTCCAAAAGCTGAAAGTAGGAATCCAATTTTATTTATTTAAAAAAAAATAAATCTTAACACTACTGCAATTCCTGATGTCCTACTCATATTCAGCGTGTCTCAACTGCAGAAAAGATGCTGAGATGGAAAGGCTGCAGGTGCAGTTCACCTCATGTAACCCTCCTTAATGATGTGTGCCTCACCTTCACTAAACAACCCTTAGTGTCACACTGATGCAGCATTCCTTGTTTCTGAGTGCAACAGTGCCCTCAAATGCCAGATTTGTGGTCTCATAAGCACACTTGTGCTGGATTGGTGATGCCAAGAGAAAAAACAGACTGCCTGGCAGGTAGCAGAATTTCCCAGAAAAGGATTAATTTGAGAATCTGACAAGCTGTTCATCCTGGAAGGGGAACTCCCTAAATCAGATGAGTCTCAAATCAGATGGCAGGCAGGCAACAAAACATTCTCCAGTCTCACAAGGCAGGGCTGTCTGCCGAAGAAAAGGCTCTGTGACATGAGTTTCTGGAGTCATTAGTACTGAAGGAATGTCCCGTCCAAAATCTCATCTCATTTTGAGGATTTACTCAGTTTCAGCCCCCCTACGCCTCACACTACCAAGGTAACTGCAAGTGGAAGCCAGCTGATCTCAAGGCAAGGGATGCTTCCTGGACCCAAAGTGCTCCTGTTTTCACAAGGCATGTAGAGGCCTCTCCCTACCTGTGACCTTGGACTTCTCTGGCTCAGTGGTCAGCCTGTAATTCTTCCTTGAGAAAGCAGTCCCAGCACCTCTTGACGTCATTCTTCACAGGCACCACTTCCAGAGCAGACATAAGACAGGCAGATGCCTAGAACAAAACCTTCTGGGGAGGATGCTGCCTTTAGACTTCTCCCGTTCTTGGAGGTTGGTTTACCTGAATTAAACAACAGGGATAAGCCAAAAAACAGCCACAGTCCTTGCATGTCCTAATGACACTACACAAGAGCCCCACACTAGCTAACTGCCAACCCTGCTCTCAGTCCCACTGTTGTCCAATAGCTCAAAACCTTTCCAGAGCAGATGAGCCTTTAAGTCACACTCCAGACAGCCACACAAATCCCACTCCAAACAAAGGCACAGGCACAACCAAACCAGAAACACAGGCAACCTACACACCAAGCCTGGGCCAGAAGCACTGAGCCAGCACCACATCCAAACACTGCTGAAACTGCGAACCGCGCTGCACTGCTGCTCATGTCCTGACAAACACTTCTGCCTTTCTCTGCTACTCTGTATTCTTTAGGACAGCAACATGTGCCTGGTTAATCTTCTGTTTAACAGGTGTTTAGATTGTTCTGCTACCCAAAACAAAGAGAGAGGAAGAAGGAATGAGACAAAAGCAGATGGACTGGACTACAATAGAATATCACTGACTACAATGCGAAAGACCCAGCTGTCAGAGTCACGGGGACAAAAGCAGACACAGGTAATGTACAATAGTGTTTACAAGTGAAAATCTACCACGGGACTACAGGTTCAGGAGCCTTCCTGGTATCACTAGAATACTATCAGAGCTGACATGTGCCAGGACAAAGAGAATACATTCAAGTGGCTAGTTCCATCCAGCGTCCAAATGTTAGGTTATACCCCTCTCCTGCATCCAAATGCCCCAACAGCCAACCCTCACCTGAAGACTCTCCCTGGGCATCCACCTGTCAAAGCACTTTGTGACACACAGCAATAGGAGGATGCCACAGGAGCAAAGGCTGCAGGAATTAAATGCTTGCTGGCAATCTCATGCAGAGTAGAAACTAAGGTGAACTCCAGAAAAGGAGTGCCAAGTAACACAAGCGCCACAGCAACTCCAAATCACCTGAGTTTCACCTAGACTTGGGAAAGGGTTTTCTAAAGCTCCTTTCCTCAGGACCACCCCAGCACCAGCAGCGGAGCAACACTGCCCGGCCTCCCTCTTGCAGCACTGCTGAGCAAAACAGCAGGAACAAAGCAAAAACCAGTCCGGATCAAAGGTCCTGAATGATGTGTCAGGAGTTCAAAACAAGTGATAAAACAAAAAAGAGAAACACATCGTTTACTACCAAAGCAGAGCAGACAGCACAATGTGTACTACCCGAAAAGTACTCGACACATGACGTGATTTCAGCTCTGTCAGGACAAGTTAAAAACACCCGAGGGCAGTCAGGAGTGCCCACGGCTCTCCTAAAAGGCAGCCACTCTGGTAACCAGCGCTGCTGAAAGAGCCTGAATGCCCAGAGCAGAGCATGCAGCATCGCCACACTGGCACCATATGAGATGCAGTGCCAGGGTGTTTGCTCGGTGGGAGCAGACAGTGCTTTCAACAGGTCTGAGAAAGGGCAGAGGAGGGGGACACACATCTGCCCCACGTGCCATTCACAGAAGCAAAGATGCCCCACTCTGAGCCTGGACCCAGGCTGAAATCCCTTCTCTTAGCAAAAGCAAGCAGCTTCCAGCAGCAGGGCAGAACACACAACACAGGAGCAGCCAGATCTGAAGTGGAGGCGACTGGAGGCAGGCGAGGAGGCTGAGAAGCCAGGCCATCCAACACAACTTTGTCTGGCAGCTGCCGGCCAAGCCCTGAGAGTCGCAGCAGGCAAAGGGAAACAGCACAGCCCGACACGGATCACAAAACTGCCCTGCCTTCACCCCAGCCGTGGGTCCCCGTGGCCCCCCAGTCTGCCGGCACCCCCAGCCCACAACCAGCAGTGGCACCGCCGCGCTCACACCCCGGAACCGGCCCCAAAGCCGGGCTCACCCTGCAGCCGAGGCGGGCAGCGCGCCCCGAGCTCAGCGGCGCCCCATAACCCGGAGACACGCCCTAAACCGGGCGGCACTCCGTGCAGCCACAGACGCCNTCTCTCCGCGCTCCGTACGGCCGGGCCGCGGCGCCCTGCCCCGGGGAAGGACAGGGGGCAGAAACCTCCCGGTGCTTGTGTGAACTTCTCTCGAAGAAACCGAGCGGGGACGCGAAGCTCTCGGCCGTGGAGCTGGGCAAGCGGCCAAGGCCAGCCCGCACGAGGGAGGCCAGGGTAGGTGCTGCCGACCTCCTGGGAGACAACAACCCTCTGGCCCAGACCCCAAACGCTGCCCTTGGAGAGAGAGGAGGAGGAAGAAGTCGACACATGAGCGTGGAGCCTGTCAGTGCACTTTATTGTGCCTGTGGAGCTTGATCACTGCCAGTACTGGGGGACGGTCCACAGCAGGTCCTGTGGCCGTTTCCAGGCTGGCTGTGGGGATTCTGGGTCCAACATTGCAATTGGAGCAGTCTTGCATCCACATGGGCCCAGGGAGCATGGACTGGAGCATCTGACACTTTCAGGATAGAAACATAGAGTCACAGAACGATTTGGGCTGTAAGGAACCTGAAAAGTAATCTAATTCCACCTCCCTGCCATGGGCAGGGACACCTCCCACAAGACCAGGTTGCTCCAAGCCCCATCCAGTCTGGCCTTGAACACTTCCAGGGATGGAGCAGCCACAGCTTCTCTGGGCAACCTGTGCCAAGGCCTCACTATCCCTACCCTAGCACCCAAATCCAGCACCCCCAGAGTCACCAGCCAGCTACCATCAGGGTCCTCTTGTGTCTCCCCAGATCCAGAAAATGTTGGATGCTCCAGCACCCCTGGGCCCATGTGTATCCAAGACTGCTCCAGCCTGCAGTATTGGGCCCAGAATCCCCACAGCCAGCCCAGATGGTGCTGCAGAACCTACCATGCACCATCCCCTAGTGCTGGCCCTGACCCCCCTTCACCAGCACAATACAGTGCACTGGGAGGCTCCCTCAGGCCTGACAAAAGTATCTGGCCACAGGACCATTACACTGGGCCACCGGGAACAAAATGCTCTTATGTCCTGAAGTTTAACCTTGTGCAGCTTCTCCTTGCTATGTAAACCCAGGCCTCTTACAGCAGACTCATGGAAATGTAAAGGTTTCTGCCTGAGAAACTATAACTTTGCAGTCTTTCACTCTCCTCAGGTATGGGGAAATCACAACACCACACAATTCAGCCACTCTTTCCATCTTAACACCAGACACTGGGGTACCGTGGAGCTGTAGACTCTCTGAACAGTTCACTTCTGGAAAGCAACAGAATTTCTCCACTGCTGTCTCTGTTTACTTGTCTGAAAATCTCAACAATCTACTTGATACAGTTCTTGAGCTCACATATAACCTTCAGGTCAGGTATGTGGAAAACAATCCACAGTTGACACATGCATTTGGCTATAGCAGTGGAGCTCAAGAAATAGTGTTTTCCTAGAATCCACCTTGGGAAAGCTCTTGAACCTGGGAGATCTTCCTCCTAGTCACAAGTCTGGACCTACCTGAGACTTTGATGTACACTGCACCTGTTATCTAACACATGGACAAGAAACTGCCCTGACTCCAACTGAATCCAAACTGAAGAATTTACCTGAAATAAACAAGGGATCCTGTGTGGAAGAGGTCTGCACCAGTCTCTGGACTGCTGGCTGTTTACCTCTGCCAATGCTCCCAAGCCATCTCCTAAAGCACCTGAGTTTCCTCTTCTATGAGGGAGAGATTCTGCAATATGCTAGGAAGCAGGTAGGGTAGGGGAGACTGAAACCTCTCCTTGAGACACCTTCTGGAAGGCCTGCGAGGATGTCTTGTGAAGGAAAAAAAACCAACCAGACAGAAGTATAGAGCAGAGGCCGTTTACCCTCAGAAACTTGTTGGGCAGCCAAAGGGCTGCTTCATCAATCCTGGCATTCTTTAGCAACAGTGCTGCAATGCAGGTTTTGATCCAGAGGCAGGAGCAGTCCCCGGGGGAAGGCAGACCAGGCTGTGGGCTCAGGTGGAGTGCCCAGGCAGCAGGAATGTTTCCTCAGCCAGCATCAGAGTCCACTACTGAACCTGCCTGGAAAACAATCGGACAATGTCTCAGGTACATTGAATAGGGAAAAGGAATATGAAATCCTGCCTTGAAGAATTCAGGTCTGAAATGCAATTCAGGATCAGGACAGAAACCTGAACTGCCCAGAAGTCTTACAATACTAGTTGTGTGACACTGCTGGGAATGACTGCTTCCTTCAGCTCCTGCCTTTAGAGTGTCCCCAGCGATCCTCCTTTACCAGCCACCTTCCAAGCCAAACTCTGGTGCTTGAGATTTTCTCACCAGCCTTTCCGGTATTTTGCTTGGCGTTCCAAGGCCAGGGCATGACATAACTCCGTTAGCTAGATGCTGACAGAAGTGGTTCATTCAGGGAACAAGCACCTTGGCAAGCTTGGATGTGGCACTTGGTGCCGTGGTCTGGTTGACATACATGGTGGTGATCAGTCACGGGTTGGACTCGATGATCTTCAGAGGTCTTTTCCAACCTAAATGATTCTGTGATATTGCGATGAGGTGTCCCCGCAGGGAGAAAGGAGCCTTCAGTTGGTATTGCAGCAACCACGCTGGGGAACGGCAGCCGGAGCCGCAGCCGGATAACAGGGAACAGGGATGGGGAAGTGAGGAACGGGGAACTGGGATCGGGCGTCAGGGACCGCCTCAGCGCTCTCCCGTTCCCGGACCGCCCCGCCCTCTGTCTCTGCCGCTTTCCGCGGGCCGCCCCTCCCTGCGCGCCCCGGGGCGCGGCCGCCCTCAGGCGCTGTGTCGGGGCGCGCTGGGCTCCTGCCAGCTCCGCTTCTGCTGCTGCCGGTGAGCGCGGGGAGCAGGGAAGGTGCGGGAGCGGCGAGCGGGGGGCCCGGCGCTCAGGGAGGTTGGGGGTTCCGGCGGCGCTTTCGGAGGTGGTGATCACGTCCCCCGGGGAGGCCTGGCCGAAGCCCCCGGCGTGGGGTGTCCCAGGCTGCGAGTTCAGCTCCCCTCAGCTCAGCCCC
>VYXD01013643.1:172534-213740 GCA_013397195.1 Hylia prasina | reverse complement strand
AACGGTGGTGTCGGGGCTGAGGAACCGTGGTTTTGGGGGCTGTGGAACGGTGGTGTCGGGGCTGAGGAACCGTGGTTTTGGAGGCTGTGGAACCCTGATTTTGGGGGCTGTGGAACGGTGGTGTCGGGGCTGAGGAACCCTGGTTTTGGAGGCGGTGGAACGCGTGGTTTTGGGCGCACGTGGTCCCGGCGGTGGGAGCTGCCCATACGCGCCCAGCTTTTTTGGCGCGGAATTGGATTCGCCGAGTCCTGATGAGGGAAAACTTCTGCCAAAGTAGGGTGAGTTTGTGTTGAGTGGTGCTGTCGGCCAGCAGTGGCTGCTGGTGACTAAGGAAGGCAGTGGTGTACTAAAGTGGCTGCCGGTCATTCTTGAAGCATCCCATTAAAAACCTTCACCTTTTCACCCCCGACACAGTAAATTCTACTCTTTTACTGGAAGATAATAGAAACACTGAGGTGTTCAATGATGATATCACATAAACAGCACTACTTACGTAAGCTTTTTTGATGATTGAGTTCATACATCAAATGCTGTTGTTGATAATTGGGGTTTTTTTCAGCAGCCCTATCTGTTACTATTTTGTTATTGTGCTTTTAGAGGACGGACCATGTGGTCTTCCCCAACTTTGTCATGTGGTTAAAAAGGGTGGATGTAATCATAGAACTTAGCCAGTGAGGTCTCAGAGAAGGAGAAGCATTCTTTATATTTTATATATCAGTGGTGTCACTTGATCAGAGATTAAATTCTACACAAACCTGCGCAGGAAAGTTGCTTGTGACATGCAAGAAGACATTTGACTTGGTCAGAGTAATCCAGGATCACAGTTAGTTTGGGGGCTGAGCTGAAATCAGTGTGGCTGAAATGGTCAGTTTTATCAAAGTACTTAAAGATATGAGCACCAGAAAAAGGATTCTTTAAGCTGTATCACCATGAAGGTGCTATAGCTGTAATTGCATGCAAGCTGCTCTTGCATAAAAGGGGTGGAAGTTTGTACTTATTGCAGTGACTGGGGACTGAGTGGGAAGAGTTTTGCAGCTCTGCTCTCCAGATAGTCTGTTAAAGGTTTTTTGTGGTACTGACAGTGTGAAATCATCACGCTGATGCCCTGCAGGATAGGAGGAACCCCTCAGTAACTGGATTGTGTTGGTTTGGGTGTGGACTGTACCTGTTCTCAAGTGATTAAAATAATTAACCTATCAGAAGACCAGCTGGGGGAAAAAGTGCTATCAGTTATCAGCTGATGAGCTGAGGAATTCAGGCAGTTGAGGAAGTCTCATGGATGCCACAGCTGGTGGAGGAAGCAGAGGCACCAAATTCTTCTCCTTTGGTGGGCTCAGCCCTTATTGACTCAGCCACCTGAGAACAGGCCTTGGCCTTTGGTTTTCCTTATTATTTTATTGTGCTGCAGTAGTACAACTGTGAGATGGAGAAATTTTGTTGGTTGCCTTGCTGTGTAATTTCACAAGGTATTTTGGAATTGGTTTAGCTACCTGTCATTTCCTTGTCATGGATAGAGGAAGGAGGGAAGAGTGAGGTAGCATTAGGTCTCTGCAGAGGAAAAATTTGATTGATTATGTGTAAGTATTTGTAAAGCTGTAAAAAGTACGTAAGTTCCTCTTTGTTTCTGTTTAATGAACCTCCGTGTTTACACCCTTAGAATATTTTTCTTTTTACGGTTGGCTGTGATGCCTAAATATTTCTAGCTTTTCATGAAATTCTTCTAGCAAGGACACTTTGTTTTGCACCTTACATTGCAGACACAGTAAAGTGTAGGGCTAAAAAAGATTGGGGGGCTCCAGTGGGGCAGAACCCAGGGAGAATTACCTAACCAGCTGCTCTTCTTACTGGACAATATTTGATAGATATACTAATCAACCTTATAAAAATTGTAGGAATACTGTATCGTGTGTGCATATCACCATATTGTGCACCGTTAAGGCTTTCAATTAAAGATTTGAATTTATATTTTCTTTTTAACACTGTTTGGAAAGGTTTTGAGTTTTATTCCAGGCAACAGTTGAAGTATTCAGGTATTTCTTGAAGACAGAGAGTGAAGACTGAATTTTCAAATGTTAAAATCAGTTTACGTATTGTCTTTGCCTCTTCCTGTTTGCTTTCTCTGAACAGCTACACCTGAAGGACTTTGAATTTTTTGGATGGAGTGTAGTTTGGGAGCAAGATATCAGGGTATGTCTTGTTTACATGATATGTGATAAGAAGGAAAATGATGAATAGAAACCAGCTGACTGCAGCATTCGCCACTGAAAAATGAAGTGATACTCTTCTTGAGAAATGACTTCTGCTTAAGCTTTGAGAAGTATTTTTATGTGGTAGTTAAAAGCTTTTACTATGCCATTCTTATGGTGCAGTAACTCAGGCTTGGGAGGGCAAAGACAGAGAAAACAGCCAGTCTCTTAAGGAATGTGTCAGCCCAGTGCAGTTCTGAAAAGTGTGGGATGTTCCCTAAGGGAGCCATCCTGGTACATGAACATCCCCATTGCATTACCACTGTAGCTGCACCATGGTGATGCCTGCAGTGGGAATGCTACCTGACTGATTTTAGTTGTAAGAATCTGTTGTATGACATCTCTCTTTTCTGCAGTGGATTATCAGGGTTAGGATTTTCTGTGAAGTAAGAAAAGCAACAGGTAGAAACAACCAAGTTGCATA
Source organism: Hylia prasina (assembly GCA_013397195.1). Taxonomy (NCBI): domain Eukaryota; kingdom Metazoa; phylum Chordata; class Aves; order Passeriformes; family Sylviidae; genus Hylia; species Hylia prasina. The sequence goes on along the minus strand of VYXD01013643.1, from coordinate 211,070 downwards.
GAAACACAGACCTACAGTGAATGTGGTGGTGTTGCATCTTTTCAAATCTCTAGGAAAATTTAATATTTTCTTCTAACTGATCTTAGGGCTTTTTTTGTATTTTTAACCTTTTTTGGCAATTCATGTTGCTTTTGGAGTCTTTACAGTAATTTGGTAGCTACTCTCAGATACAGTGAAGAGAGTATCACCAGCATTTTGTATTTTCATGCAGTTTAGTGCCTATGTCTATGTGAACATTTGGATAAAGGTGCTTGATGAAAATGAGATACTCTGTGTGTGAGGAGTAAGTATTTGCCAATTTCCTTACACTAAAGGAAATACTTGGTTTGTAAGACCCGGCCCAAATACTTTCAGCATATTTAAATGTTAACTTAGGTGATCTGGTTGGTATGAGAAAAAGACTTTGTATGATTATTTACTTACTATTGGTTTGTAACTCTTTTCAGTATTGGATGAGGATTGCCAGGCATATACTGGTTATTTTGGCAAAGTACAACTTGCACAATCCTGTCCTGATTTTTGCTGTGGATCTTGTCTGGATGCATACTGCTGCTCTAATGTATTCCTAAAATTTGATGAACAAAAATTTGAGTGCAGTCAGCTTAGTGAACGGTATGAGGCAAACTGAACATATACAACACATTATAATTCGGTCCTCAAATGACAAAACCACACTGTTTAATGGTTAAATCTTCCTAAAGGACCTTTCTCCTCCATACCTCTATCAGGCTCTACCAGGGATCAATATTAATGCTTGGTACTTACCTGTAAAATGGGAACAATGAGCTGCATAAATTAATGCATGAACTGATGTGTGTCTTCTTGATCATTTTCAAATACTTGCACTCTATTTAGCTTTTCTGAGGCTGCCTGACCTAGAAGACCCTATGGAAGATTTAAAGAAGATCAACGAGAAAATGAGGGAACTCCATGAATCGCTGTCCAACAACTGGTTGGGATGAAGCTTTAATATGTTTGGGGTTTTTTTTTTACATTGGTGGGAGGGGTTCCAAACCTGATGCAATATGCAGTGGTGTTTGTTAAAATGATTGTTGTTGTCAGTATCACTACATCATGTGGAAAGTCCTTGTTATTGAAAGCTTAACTTCACACTTTAGAATGCTCCAGGACACCAGATGGGTACCACTGGTACCTACTCCAGTTGGAGAATGTTACCAACTGAAAGGCATCTCAAAGGAGCAGAGAGAACACACTCTAAAACCACATATTGTGGCGTTCTCTGTAGTCAGAGAGTGGAAAATGTGGAAAATTGCCAGGCTTGCTTTGGAAAATCAGTGAGGGAGGCTGGTAGAGTGCAAACTTGAGCTGAGCCACTGCTTATCTTGCTCAGGCAGGGTTTAACCACTGAAGGATGTCTGGGGTGAAACACTGGCCTGAGCTTGATGTTGTCTCTGTGAAGCACAGACAAACACCCACATCTCTGCAGGGAAAGCAAGCATTACTCTCCTTTACCCAGGCATAAGAGGCCTTGTTCAAATTACAAATCTGGTCCTTGCAGACCGTGCTGATGGGAGCAAAGACTGTCAGATATCCTTTAGCCGGGTGGAGGAGGGAGTGACACTGAAATGTCACACTTCTGTTCTGCCTTTGGTTCAGTTTGACTGAAGGTAACAGAAACCCTCATAAAATTGGTGTTTGGTTTTCTCCATGTAGAGGATGAGAATGTGACCCCACTTGGTGGAAAAATTGCTGTGCTTGCTCCTCTCTCCTCCCCAAAGTAGGGGTGCCTGTTTCAGAGCATTACCTGGGTGAAACTAAGCTTTATTAACGGTGAAGGTGAGCTTAGTAAAAAGCTAAAATTGTTGATTTTTGTTGTTAATCACTGACTAACTTTAGTTACTTAGGGCTAATGCAGTAAATGCATTTATCCACAGCTGCTCCAAATCTATGTATGGTCTATTTGGTTTTGGATTTTGCCAAATTGCCTGGGAATGGTCCTGTCAGGCAATTGTCAAATCCATACTTTTAGTACCACAGGCAACAAAACCAATCTCTTTTTTTAGTGTGTCTTTTTACCTTTAGTAAGCACTTGAACTTAGCTAGGTGGCTTGACTAAGTCATAAATTCCATTTTTTTGAGATGAATTCTCTTGTTGCAGGATCTCTAATTCAGACATTTTTCAGGATTCTGATGATTTCTTCATTTCTTCTGGCCCCAGGTAAGCCATGCAAGCTTTTAAAACGGGATTTGTGTAGAGTTTCTTCACTGTGTAATCAGGACATGTGGACTTGGCAGTGCTGGGTTAATAGTTGGACTCAGTGGTCTTAAAGGTCTTTTCCAGCCTAAACAATTTCATAATTCTCTGCTGCTAGAATACAAAAATAGAAATAATACTTATTCGTGTGTTAAGAGTGTGGAGCACTCAAAATTCGTGTAGGTGTTGGAAGAAGGAGAGACATGAGGAAGAGGCTGGATATTGCTATTTAGCCCATAACAGTCTCTGTGCATAATAATCTGTATCCTCCCTGCTGAACAGGAGGTTGAAGCATTAGCACAGAATCACAGAACAGCTGGGGTTGGAAGGGACCTCTGGAGATCCAGCCCAACCCACCTGCCAAGGCAGGGTCACCTGGAGCAGGTGACATAGGAATGTGTCCAGGTGTGACTTGAATGTCTCCAGAGGGGAGGCCCCACACACTCCCTGGGCAGCCTCTTCCAGTACTCTGCAATTCTTAACAAAACAAAGTTCTTCCTCGTGATGAGGTGGAACATCCTCTGTTTCAGTTTATGGCCATTACTCTGTGCTTTGTACTCTTAGAAAATCCATAGTGGCTCTGGAAGAAAATCTGCTTTTGTTTGAAGTATCTCTTTGGTGTTCTAGCATCTTTTGCAGTTAGTTTTTATCAATATTTATCCATCTCTTTCAATCTTGGGAAGAAGTAAATTCCTTTAAGCCTGTATTGGTGATGACAGGAGTCCTGCTGCAAAAATGTGTCAGTTTTTCACAGTGCAGAGGATGATGAAGAGAGGGCAGGGATTAATCACAGAATGTTACAGGGTTGTAATGGGCGTTAAGGATGATCAGTTCCTAGCCTCTCCCTGCCATGGCACTCATCCCACTTACTGAAGGTGCATCCAGCCTGGCCTTGAATACTACCAGGATTGGGGCATCCACAGCTTCCACTGGCAACCTGTTCTAGTGCATCACCACCCTCACAGTAAAAACTTTCTTCCTAATATCCAACCTAAATTTCCCCCTCTTTCAATTTGTACCCATTACTCCCTGTCCTGGCACTCCAGTTCTTGACAAAGAGCCCCTCTCTGGTTCCCCGGAGCCCCTTCAGACACTGGAAAATTTCTGCGAGGTGTCCACACAACCTTCTCTTCTCCAGGCTGAACACTCCCAACTCTCCCAGCCTGTCTCCTTAGGGGAGGTGCTCCAGCCCTCTTATCAACATCGTGGTTTCCAACCCTTCCGTGTCGTTCCTGTGCTGGGGACTCCGGAGCTGCGCCGCGTGCCGCTGAGCGCTGGCCGGCGGATGTCTCTGCGTGGCTTGGGGCCATTGGGATCGCGGGCGCGGCGCTGGGGCTCCCCTTTAAGGGGCGGTGTCGGCGCCGTGACGTGAGCGGGGCCGGGCGGCGGGCTCGGGGCGAGCGGCGGCAGCGGCGAGCATGGGGTAAGCGGCGGGGCTCGGGACGGGACCCCGACAGCTGCAGGGGGAACCCGCCCGGCCTTCCCGGTGCCTCGGGCGGAGCGGGCTCAGTGCCGGCTGCCAGCGGGCGGCATCGCCCCCCGGGAGCGGAGGGCGGGGGTCGGGGCCGTGCGCCCTCCCCGGCACGGCCGGGCGGAGCCCCCGTGCCGGGTGAATCCAGGCGCATCTTTTCCTGCGAGGGAGGAAGGAACCGCGCTATAGGCAATGGGCACTGCCGTGGTGGTGTGAAGGGGGTACGTGGGTGTCTTGGAGCCTTGGTCTCTTCCACAAGGAGAAGGATTTGATGTAACAGATATTTTGGAGGAGGGATGCCCCTTCTCAGCTAGGCTGATATTCTGTCTTCAGATGTGTGGTTCCAGTACAGCAGGCGCGAACCTTATCTTGAAGTCAGGGCTTGCTCTTTGTAAATTGCAGAAAAGAAATTTAGGAAGGAGCAGTTAAATTGTTTTAATTGCCTTTGTTTTCAGCTATGGAATGTCTAAAAAGAGAACCGTGGATGTCTCAGTTTGAGAAGATGGGTGACTTCTCTTTTCCCTTTCAATTACATTGCAGCTTCGAAAAATGACTCTTGTGCAAAGGCCTAGACTTGCCATCAAACTTACCTTCTTGTTAGGCAATTTTATTAGAAAGGTGGTAATTACTCACAATAGTGTTGTCCTTGAAAAGCCACCCGGATATGACTCTGGAGGAAAACCACATCTCAGAACTTTCCAAAATGACTTAGGACTGAGCTGTCCTATTCAGGGTGTTTCAATACTGGGAATTGCAGTGAGTGGCACCATCTGTGACTGCAGCCAGTGGGATGCCAAAAAGGTATTTGTTTAGTTACAGACAGTGCCCAGTGTTTTGTATTGTGCATATTGAGGTTTCTGTGCTTTTTTAACCAAGTAGTAAGCTGTATTCCTTCTGGAAGAGTTGTCCTGCTTCCTTGCCTGCAAGGTATACTCCACCTTCTCTCTCCATGCCAATTTCTTTTAAAAGGCAGGTTTTGCCTTGTTTCTTGATGGCTATGTTAGTTTCATTCTTCACTGTGTAGAGAGAAGGGCTGATGTCAGTTGGAATATTTCTTTGTATCTGCAACAAGATGAGCATTCTCTTTGAACAGTTTGTAACATGGCAGGAGGCAACAAAGGGCAATTTCCTTTAGTGCTGCTCTTTCTTAGGAGTTGCATATATTAGCTTTGACACTGCCCTTGAGAAGGAGGTGATGGTTTCCTGTCATTATGGTTCAGAAAGTGTTCAGTTCCCCATTTTTGCATCAGGCAGATTTCTAGATCAAGTTACCACCCTGGCACACTGGTCACAACTCATGTCTTTTTAAGAGAATTTCCCTTTCTGGGGGCTAGTTAAAGACTACCTGTGGACTTGCCACTGGACTCTGTGATCTGGGTGTTTCTTCTCCCTGCTTGGAAGTCCTGCCACAATTATACCCTAATTCTAAGGACAGGGTTAGGGAAGGGCTACTGTGGAATGTTTGTTGTCTTGCCTGGCTGAGCAATTTCTAGTTTGCTTGTACTTTTGCTTTTTTGCTGTGTTTATTCTGAGGTCTTCTGCAGAAGTGCAAGCAAAGCATGAGGTTTCAGTAGGTCTCTTTAGTATCATCCTTTAATATTAGTGTCTGTCAGTATTTATATTGAGTATCAGGTGCTGTTGAGGCAGGCATGCACTTTGTGCAATCCTTTTAAGTGTGTTCCACATTGCAAGCAGTCCATACCCTATAATCTTTGGACATTTTAAAGACAGTGAATTGCACTCCATTGAGGTGTCTTAATAATGCACTTCTAAGTACTTGAAAACATTTTGCTTCCCAGAATGCTGCATTTGGAAGCAAATGTAAGCATTCTAGGAAAAGTATAAAAGTCAGGTTTAACTCAGGTTCAGGCCGTTTGCTTTGTTGATCAGTCCTTAAAGATCGTGTGGACCTTTTTGGTCAGGATGTAGGCGTAGGTTTCATACTGCTGAACTTATGAATTTGTCACCATTTTTCCTTGACCATAAGTGATTTCTCCAATTTCTGCTGCTAGTGAATAAGTTGTGGAAAGAGTTTACTACTGGAAGGTGTTTCAGGATATTTTCCCCCCATTTTAATTGGATTACTGAATTTTTCCCTGCTTTACTCTGTTTTCAAAGATGGATTGTGAGCAGTGAGTTTAATTTAGTTGGTTTTCCCTTTTCATTCTGCTGTACATAGTATTAGTTTAAGAAACTGTGCAAAAAGCACAGCACTGATTCACCAGGACAGAACTTGTTATTTTCATTGGTAATGTGATTACTTAGCCTTGGTATGCCAATTTTCCAATAGTGACCCTTACTGGAAAAGGAAATTAGATGACTCATATCCACAATTCAACTAATTGTGAAGTATTTGAGTGTTTAAGGAGGTGGAGCAATTCAGAACATCTGTATGAGAGTTACAGAAGAAAATAATATAGTTGGGGCAGATGATACTGGGCTTTCTAATTGGAGACAAAACTTCACATATCTGTGTACGCAGTTAACTGGGCTCTGTTTCTGAATTAATTTCTGCCTGTAACTTACAGCAGATTGTGTAATAGGTACAGTAATGCTTGAGGCAAGGCTGTTCCTCCTTAGGAGAAGGGGGAGGCAGAATGTCCATCTTCCTGGACATTCTCTTCCCAGCAGAGACAGACCAGCCTTGTTGGATGGGGATGTGCTCATTTGGGGTTTGAGCCATGTGTGGTCTTGTGGCTTCCTTGTCCTTTTGTGGATGGAGCAAATCCATGTCATTCTGCCTGCCTTTGGCTGAAATATGGCATCTGCAATAGGCTGCTACAGGCTAACCTGTCAAAACCAGCATATTTCTAGCAGTGAAAAATATGATTATCCTGATTTGATTTGTCTGGTTTCGATATTTTTCCAGCCCATATTTTCTCCACAGACAAGGTCAAAAGTACTGGAATATTGAGCTATGCCCCATTTCTCCTCCCCTGCAATCACTTTCAGGAACTCCAGTTTACACTTGCTGGTCTATTTGGGTACTCCAGGATCTGTAATAGGTTGCCAGTGATAAGAAAGTAAATCATGAAGATAATTACAGAATGACAGAATTGTTAGGGTGGGAAGGAACCTCTGGAGAGCATCTGGTCCAACCCCCCTCCAAAGCAGGGTCACCTGGAGTAGGTTACACAGGAATGTGTCCAGGTGGGTGTGGAATGTTTCCAGAGGGAAGACTCCATGAAAATTGGAAAAAAAAGCTTCTAGAAGTGTAAGCAGTCTCTGTTTAATGAGCAGAGGATTTCTTTTCCAGTGGTGGTCCTTGATATTTTCTGTAATAAAGGAGTTAAACTGCACACAGCCTGTTCTGTGAGGCTCATGTTCAGGCACGGGCTAATCTCACCAAGGAATGTAAGCGTCTTGCCTGGAAACAACTGAGGCTTGGATTTGAAGCTACTTAAAAAAACGTTCTATGCTTTTTACTAGCCTGAAAAGTAAACATCAGATTTCACAATTAGCAGTGGTAACTTGCATTGCAGAGTGCTTGGTTTTGTGTTCACTGTGTTCTTGGTGAGGAAGCTGCTTGAAGGTGGCAGAGAGTTATGAGTTGTGGTGTCTGCTGCTATAGGCACTTCGGTTTTGTTTCCTCAGAAACCAAGCAGGAAGGAGAGGTTGAAAAATGCTGCCCTGGTGCAAGAGGCAGATGTGCATGGCTGGGTTAGCATGCTCTGCTAACCACAGAGAGCTGTGTGACAGCAACAAACAAGACAACCTGGCCTGAGCATAAAAGACACAGCAAGATTGATCACTTGGATTTTGTTCAGGAGTTAATTTTCCTGTGGCTGTGTGCTTCAGTGTCTGTAGGTACCTACCAGGGTAGAGGCTTCTCTCTAGCTGTGGGTTTTGCTCTGTGTAACTCTGAAAACAGTAAAATTTTAACATACAAGTTGACTCTGGAGAGAGCTTGTGGAAGTGGTTTCAGGTAGGGTAACCCTCAGAGAAGGATCTATACCCCAAGAAACAGAACATCCTTTAAAAACATGTTCAGAATACCATGATGGCTATTTATTGGGATCTGTAAACAGTTGAGCTTGTGAGTTCCAAAGGTAGCCCCAACTCTTCTTTTTCATATACTGCCATAAAAAAGCCATGGCCTGAGGTGTAGCTGGATATATTTGCCATAGATTGTGTTTGTAGATGTCTTATGAGAGGAGGAGAATACCCTCAAATTGCCCAGCCTTTTAAAATTGCAACTGTAAGGTATTTGGTGAAATGAAGAAATTACTTTAATTTCAGGAAATTACCACTTGTGTAGAGGTTGGCCTTTTGACAAAATCTGTGTATTCAAAACAATTTATACCATTCATTTTTGATGTGATACACCTCAGTTTTTATTAGCATGATCTCTGGCTCTCACTTCCACTGAGAGATAAACTTGAAAACCTCTTTTTTTTTTTTTTTTTTTTTTTTTTTTGGTTTNTTTTTTTTTTTTTTTTAGGTTGTGAAAGGAGCTAGTCATCAAAGTCACTTTTGTGACTCTTTTAGTGCAGGTCTTTTTAATAATCAATGGCATTTAAAAGAAGCAGTGGTTGGCCAGATATCACCTCTGCTGCAGTTGTCTGTTCTCATTTGTACAGTGTTAGATTTTCCTTCATGATCCTTGTGCTGGATGAGTAATATTCCAGAAGAGAAGGGAAATGTGGGGCAGGATGTCAGTTCATTGTAGTGTAGGATAATTAATTTACATAATTTAAACTTTGCTCATGCCTGAAACGCGGTGTTTGGAAATTTTACATATGTGATGATATATGAGTAATGTGGGTAAAGAAAAAGGTGTGTTTCCTATAAAAGCTGGGTTATAAGGCAGGCAAAGCAGGAAGATGTAACCTAGTCCAAACTTCCTTTTACTGCAGTTCCAGTATGTTTGACAAGTCATACATCAGGTTTCAGTTTGCCAGGAAAAAAAATATTCTTTAATTCTTTGGCCAAGTTAGTTTGTAATTAGTTGCTTAAATCTGCTTTCTAGAATTAGTATGGTATTGGCTCTAGCAAATTCATAATATTTCAGGTTTTGTGGGGAAATTTTTTTGTGGCACTTAGTTGTGTGGCTTTTTTTTTCTTTTTTTTCCCAGTTAAACTTGTTAATTCAGTTCACCATCTAAGAAAAATCCTTCTCATTGCCAAATTTGAATTTGGGTGTGGGGGGTAACATCCTGTGTCCTTGAAGTGGGTGGTAGGAAGGGAACTGACTCATGTCGTTTGCCTTAAATATCTGTAATCAATCTACATTCTCTTTTTGCCACTGAAGAAACATTTAAAATTTATTTACCACCTGCAGAAGCAAATGCTTTTAATTGTGTTGAAGGGCAGTTTATATGTTGAGGGTCCAATGGACTGAAAATTATCTGGGGCCTGGATAAAGCTGCAGTGTTAATTCTTGCACTGCTAATGAAAGACTTCAGTCTCTCTGAATGCAGCCTTGACTTTTCCCCTTGTTATGTGCATATTTGAATGTACCAGTTACTTACAGCAATTACTCTCAGTTGTCTACAAAGTGTACAGTAATAGATTTCCTGGCAAACTTCACCGGAAAATTGTGTTTTTAATATGTATTCAAAGGGATTATATGAACAGACATATTTAGTACAAGTGCACTCTTTATGGACCAAGAGGAGATGCTTGTATACATATTCCATAATAACCTGTTGGATGTCAGATGTCTGAGTAAAACCACAAACTCCAGGGAGTTCCCTCCCTGCCACTTTCTTGTAAAGGCTGCTTAAGAACACGTTGTGCTAAACATGTTATTTTATAAAAATGGAGAACTAAAAAAAAAAAAAGTAAATATAATAAAAATAGTAGTGAGCTTTATTTCCAGTAGGTCTTTGTGGATCAAATTAAAGTTTATTATTTTGGGCTTAAAGTAATCCACATCAGATTCCTATTTGAACGAACAGCTAAAGGCTCAATTCTTAATTCAGTAATATTTAGCAAACTTCTTCCTGAAAGACTCTTGCCTTCTCTTCCTCTATAGCACTCTGGCAGTTGCAGAGTTTCTTGCTTCCCATGGCATTATTGTTGTTGTTTTAGGTTGTTTCTCACATCCAAGCTGGGTCCCTGGGCTGTGCTCAGCTCAGCTCTGGGGGAATGTAGCCCAGGGCTGTTTATACTGCAGGTAAACAGAGGGGGTTGTTTTGCTGGGGCTCCCTTGTAAACTCTCCTTTTGGGTGTACCCATAAAGAATTATGGAAAGTGGTGCTGAGTTTTAGGGGTTTTCATTTTATCTGTGTCCCTGCTAGAGCATCTGGCAGTTAGTGATGGCTTGAGCTGGTGCTGCTGTGAGGGGTTAGTCAAAATAAAGTGAAACCCTTTTCATGGCATTAAGGCACTGTATATGGGCAGAACCCCAGCAGAGACACTCTGAAATGCTAATTGAGTTAACATTTGTCTGAAACACCAGACATCACAATTCCAATCCACACTTCACTGCATTGCAGAGCTTGTAAAATGACTTTGCAGTTACTCAAACCTGCCAGTCTGCTGAAACAACCAAGATTTTGTAAAATTGAAACCCTGCTGCTCAGCCTAGTTTCAGGCTGCCTGTTGCCTACCACAAGAATCACTTGGAAACTTCCTGATCATGTAGAGATCCTGTTTAGGGGAGGTGGCCAAGGCTGCACCAGCAATTAGTGTGATTGCACCTGGACTAGGAGGCTTAACTGTGCTGTATATTTTGTCTGTTTGTGCTGAAGCTCCTGGCTGTGCTCAAATAATCTGGTCAGTCATGCAAGTGTTAAAATCAGGCTAATGTTTTCCTGTGGGTTTGCTTTCTGAGTAATAAATTATTTTCGTTTAATCTTTAGGAAATTGGTTCTTCTGTTTTGAGTTTTTATGCAAAAACATTAAACTGAGGAAGTGTGTTGTTAGTAAAATTGTAAAAACTAACCCCTCTGAAAGGCTCTTGGGAATTCATATTGCTTTTTTTAAAAAAATAATTTATTATTTTCCTGCTAAACTTTGGGGGCAGTATCTGGCACTGTATGGCTGTGACAAAAATGTTAGTTAAGCATCTCTCTCTGGGGACTTGTTTGGTCATGCCCTACACCTGAGTCAGGGCAAATGTGGATGTTTACCATTTCATCACATTTCTGGGAACTGGATCCTTTTCTGGAGCAGTTAGGAATGACATACATATACTCAATTTTTTATTTTACTTTTAGGAATGGCCTAAATTATCTTTTGAAGGCTTTCCAGACCACCCTGTGTTACAGCCATAACTCACTATTTGTAAATGTTTGTTTTTAAAAGCAGCAGTGCTTTTGAAAAGAACCTTGCCAATGTGTTTCTCAAAGCATGGAACAAATCTTGGAATATATTAAAACTTGCACAATTAAAAGGCTGCTTAAACTAATTTTTCATAACTAGGTGGTCTCATTGTTAATTTAGATTTATTTTTTCTGTTTTAAGACAAAATTTTTAATGTATCCTACTCACATGAAGGCATAGATATGTGAAAACTTCCTTTGTATCAGCTTACAAAATGTCACTGACTTTAAGTGATTCAAACTACTAAGCAGAGTTAAAAATACATTGCTGGAATTGAAATTTTGATATTTGAAAATGCTTTAAATAAACTCTACTCTTTTTTTCCCATTTGACTCTTCAAGATTAAGATCTCCAACACAAACAACAACTGCCTTGAGAATTAACTTCTACAAATAGTATTATTTAGATCCTGGGCTTGGTTCTTACATTTTAATATGCCCATTGCATCTCATTCAGTCCTGAAAGGGGTGAAATAGGCAAGTAACTCCCTTTATGTGAGCTGATAGATATTTGGAATAATTAGACAGCTTTAAAGGTGAATCTGTGAGACATTCTCGTTGCACATAAACTTCCGTGCTTTCCAAAGCTGAGAGGATAGGGATGGAAGTGGAGGTAGGGCAAGGCAGGAGAGAGGTGGTGGTAGGAAAGGGCAGGATGTTATCTCTCCAATTTTGCTCAGTGGAGTAAATCTCTCATATTTGCTTTCCTGTACATTTTATGAGAAGTTGCAGTTTGTCATTGCTGCAGTAAAACTGCTGTTAAGGTTTGATTTTATTTTTTATGAAATCACTGGCAAAAGTTCACTTTTCTGTGAAGAGAAAGAAGCAGGAAATGTCAATGAACAAGCTCAAGCTGTTTATGACTGTGTGTGCTTTATTTGGACTCTGGTATCTGTGATGTGGGAGTCTGGAGCCAGCAGAGCACTCTGAGCTGGTGCTGTGGCCACCCTGATTTCTGCACTCTGACGTCTGTTTGAGGAATGTAGGGCTCAGGTGTGCTTTCAGTTTTGGGTGGTTTCTGTTTTCTCATGGTTAACCATTCAGGGGAAGAATCCGTAAGCAACAATCCCTCACGTTTTTTCTTTTTCATTTATGTGCAATGCTAACGGTAATTAAATTATAATTTAATGTGAATATGGGTGTTTTTTCCAAATATTTTAGAGCCCTTTTGGCAGATTCATCAGGTGAAAGCAATCAAATAAAGCAATTTTTGTCTAAGAAGGGAGTTAGCACACTGCAAGAGTCGTTATACAGCACCTGGAATGTCTTGTCTCCTGAAGGTGAGAAGCTTCACTGAGTAAAGGATGTTGAGAATCATTCTGACTTCACTTGACTGTCATCCTTTAGTGGCAGCCTTCCTGCACCTTTTTCAGTGGTGAGATATCCCTTAAACGCTCAAGAAGTGCTCAGTGCTCCTTGGGCAGTAAAAAGACATTATTTCAGTAAGGTAGTGACTGACCATGCAGAAATTCCAAAAGAGTATTGCTAGTTTTAATTGCCAATAAGAATAGTTAGAAAAAAAAATTTTTTTGAAGAACTCCAGTGTTGAAAGAGAGTGTTGATGACATGAATTACAAGTTCACAGCACTTACTGTTTTTTTTTTCTGTGAATGTCTCCTTACTTTGTGCTGTTCTAAGACATTAGCCTGCATGAACCCAAGCCCTGGCAGAAAAATTATCTGCTGTGAAGTAGGTAATAAAAATGCCTGCCAGTAGATAACTGTGGGAAGAACTAACTCCTCTCTTTTATTTTACTTATTTTACTGGGTTGTCTCTGAAAGCTTGTAATTTTGGTCTGCAGCAATCAGACAGTGTTTCAGTGGGTAGGACTGGATCCCAGTGTTTGCACACACAAACACAGAACTCTTAAGGTACACACCTGACACACCTGCACTTCAAACATGTGTCTCCATTTAACTCTTCAAAAGATGGGTGCAAAATGTCCTTGTGTCCTGATTGTGTTGTTTTGTCAGTGATACAAGTGATCCAAATGCACAGGGTGTCTCTAACAACTTGGTGAAAATGAGGACATGGTGTGTTGGTCTTCTGGCTTTGCTTCTGTTGCATTCCTTATTAGAGGTAGCAAATATGAGATACCTGCTTCATTGAGCAGAAAACTTTATTAAAAATAAACAAATGAAGCCTATAGTGAGAGTTTTTATCTGTTTATGGCCAGCTTGGCTGCAGATGGGCTTGTGCTGTTTTCTCTCCTCATATCAGAAATTAAATTAGTTGTGAAAGATAAGGGACCAGTACCAGTTTCCTGCTGTGCTTGGTAATTTACAATAAGTAAATATTTCTTCACTTTATTTCAATTTTTCTGGTATCTTTGATTCTGCCCAGCCTTTGCTAAAGTTCTAAGAAGTTCATTGTTTGTACAAGTGAAGAATTTTAGTTGTCTTTGTCAGCCCTAACCTCTTTCCTTGACACAAGAATTCCTTTCTTTAGCATAGTTCACTAGAAAAAAGCATTTTTTTCTTTACTGGGGAAAAAGCTCAAGGAACAACTTAGAAGACTCCTTTACTTTGTCTCTGCTAATGTTGCTGGAGAATAACTGTGTAATGGAAGTAATGTCAACTTCCCTAGTGAGAGAGGTCTTTCAGGGTTGATCCAGCAATGGAAACAAGAGGAAAGAAAAAGCTGTTGGCTGCTCCACAAGTACCAGAAATTGCAGTTGACATTTCTTGTCCTGCAGTTTCTGAAGGTGTCTGTAGTTTGTCACTGGTGTTCTTGCTGTTTCTTCTGGACACTGGAATCAGGATGGGTAATTTAGTGTACTAAACCATTGAGTGCAGTTCTCTCTCTGTTTTCTTCTCTTGAAATCCCATTTGTATTTTGCTTTTTAGGCTTGAAAGAAATTGAATTGTTTGGATGGTGATGAGATGGCTGTGAACTTGCTGTGCTGAAGTGAAGCTAATGCTCATGAGGATGAGAGGGCATTTAAAAGCTGGATGTTTTGGAATGCATGTTTAGGTCAGCATCTCAAAAATGTTCTGTAAGGGTGCAGATAAATGGGGCAAGACATGCACGTATTCCTCGACACATTATTTTCTCCTTTACATCCTGTGGTTGTGTTGCAGTAATCCATTTATTTCCCTGGCAGTGTTTCTGACATGGTTCCTGTGATCTCAGGAGGCTGCAGCAGTTCCTGCTTCCTGTTTCACATGTAAATGCTCAGTTGCAGTACATGTGGGCAATCCACAGTATCCCATTCAGTGCTTCATGGTTGTATCCATAGTGCTGCACTTAGTGCTTCACAAAAGCAGTGCTCAAGTCAGGTACAGTTTCATAAAATCATTGTTTTGAAAGAGATTTGACTCAAGCTATTTCTTCTAGTTTTTGGAGAAACAGAGTAAAACTGATGCAACCTCTCTTAAGGGGAAAGAATGCATTTTAAATTGCATTTTAAATATTTGTCAGTGCTTGTGTTCAGTCAGTGCTCAGCTTACTAAGGGTTAAGTTCCTCTAGAAGACACTGAGGTGAGATCTTTTAAATCTGAGCTAGGGGTAAAGCATTTTGCAATTCTTTTTGTCAGTGATTTAACCTTACAGTGTTACTGATACTCAAATATAATTTTCACTTTTTTTTGGTGGATATTTGGTAGCCAAGTGAAAATTGCTGGATGCTATGGAGATGTGTCATCTTGTTGAAAGCTGTTAACAGGAAACTGAGCAGGGAAAAAAACAAAGAGAACTCTGTAGCCAAAATCTCTACCAACAGGCAAAAACAGGATGGATACAAAACCAGCTCTCTGGTCGTTATTTTAGAGCTGGTTGTTCGTTAAAACTGACTTCCTGCAATTGTTCCCAAAACTGATGCATGGTGTGCTCTTTAAGAAATGAGTGCTGGAGACTTTGGCTTCCATGGAAGATGAGCTTCATTGATTTCACACAGTATGAAACAGATCATTTCAGTTAGCACTTTAAAGGGAATTGTCACTGGCTTTGCTGTTGTATCTTTTCTCCCCTGTGTGATAAATAGAACTTGTAAAGCTTCCAGAGGTAACTGGTCTTATCTGCCTCCATCACTTGGTGCTCATCACAGAAGTCCAAACTGTTGTAATCTCTGGTCTTCCCATAATAAATTTGGGAGTTTTAGGCAGTGTTTCTGTATCCCATAACGTAACCTGGCATACTTGCTGTTTCAGTAAAGTCAGAATTTCAGTTCTTCCTAACTGAAACATGGATTCTAAAATACCTGTTTAGAGATGCCAAGGAACGTGCCAAGAATCTGTTCAGTGCTGAGATTGTCTTGAGTTTGGGACTGGGAGGTCTTAGGGAATGTGGGAAGAACTTGCTGTCACCCCAAAAGCTGAGATGCTTCATTGTGAGAGTGTTCTGAACCTGTGTGTTCACTAAAACAACAACAATCACAGTCAGACTAAAATGAGAGGCACCAAAGACCCCCTTGTCAGGGTGGTTCAGCTTCCCCTGGCTTAGCAGACCTGACCTCCTGCAGCACTGCCTTGCACAGTTGTTTCTTAGTCCAGTAAGTACTGAGAGACTGGGGGTGGAGAAATGGGTTTGCTGCAGGTTTGGTTGAAGAGTCACTCTTACCAATTCAGGTGGTCTCTCTCTTGCAGTGTTGGAACCCTTGCTGCCATTGGAGTTACTATTTTTGCAGTGATTGTCATTACTATTATTCTGTGCCTCACCTGTTCCTGTTGCTGTCTGTACAAAGCATGTCGAAGACCACGGCGTAAGTAGCTCTAGATTTATTTCGTTTTTCACATCTTTGAAGAAATTTTTTTTTATCCCTCCTGGAAACTGTGTTCCTATAAGAGGTGAAAATACTCTGCTCAGAAGTTGCAATACCTAAATATTAAAAACAAGCAATTAAGCCGCTCCAGAACGTGAAGTTGCAGAGAGATGTTCTGGAATATTTTCTGAGCATTTAAAAGTTCTCCTCCCTCCCACCGTGTGTTTGTCTGGGAGTTGTGTGGGGTTTTTGTTTAGGGACCACCAGCACTAACCATGCTCCTTTTCCTTGCCTGCAGCTGTGGTGACCACTGCCACCACCACCACGGTGGTTCATTCTGCCTATCCCCAACAACCAGCAGTGCCACCCAACTACCCGGCAGCTCCGTACCAAGGCTACCAGCCCATGGCTGTCCAGCCCCAGCCAGGAATGCCAGTGGCTCCCTACCCTGCACAGTACCCTCCCCCTTACCCCATGCAGCCAGCAGGACCCCCAGCTTACCATGAAACCGTGGCAGGTAAGGCAGCACCAAGTGCTGCTTCATCTCCTAAACAGCTAAAGAGGCTCTGGAGAGAATCTTGGGTTATTTACATTTATTATTTTCAATGGCTGTGTTAATAAAAATGTAAGCAAATGATGTAAAACTCAAGTGATGGTGGGTGCTGCTATTCACCCTGGTGGAAATTTCCCTGTCACTGTTTCTGTGTTAAGCATTGCCAGAGGAGGGTGTGAGCTGGGGCTGTACTGGCAAAGTTTGGTGATGTGTGGGGCTGTCAGCAGATCCAGTAGAACGTTTGACTAATTCAGCTGACATTTAATATTAAAATCAAAGCCAATTAACATATATGCATGCATATATATGTATACATGAGTTGGCTGTTTTCACATTCTCTTTCTAATTTAATATTTGCCAGCTCTATTCTATAAGAGCATGTAGTGACTAGACAAGGGGGGATGGATTCAAACTAAAAGACAGCAAGTTTAGATTAGTTATTGGGAAAAAAATGTTTACTGTGAGGTTTGTGAGGCCCTGGCACAAGTTGGCCAGAGAAGCTATGGACACATCTCTAGAAGTGTCCAAGGCCAGTTTGGATGGAGCTCTGAACAACCTGGTCTCATGGAAGGTTTCCCTGCCTGTGACAAAGGGATTGGAAGGAGAAGTCTGTTGACAACTTGCAGTTAGAATTATCAGACCCTTCTTTCTTCAGCTTTCCTTCTTTCACAGCATTGTTTTCATGCAGCTTTATTGTTGCAATGACTAATTCCCACTTCTGCTGGTAATAGCTGTTCTCTGAACAATTGGCTCCAGACTGCTCAGAGGGGCCAAAACCAGGCTGTTGTCTGTAGGATCTTCAAACCCTCTTACAAACCTCACTGTTCATTCTTTTAAGTAACAAAGTATAGCCCTGACTAGTAAATAATGCCCTTAGAAAGTAACTTTTAGGACAACCCGAATATAAAATGGCTTTTTATGGTGTGTAAGATTTTCATGCAGTTAGAAATTGTACACTAATAATATGCAAACCTGCCCCACATGTGAAAACACTGACTTGGCAGGACTGTTGACTCTGTTTTTCTGTTATAAATGCCAAAGAGGCTGTGGATTTTACGGGATTATGCCAAAGTGTTTTGGCTTCATCTTTTTCAAATGAGGGAGCCAATAAATTAGTCATTTCACTTCTACTCTCTGGTTTCTCAGGCTGTTGCTGGTTTGTTAGTTTTTAAAACAGTTGTTTTTTGTTTTTTTTCTCCTGGGAACATACCAAAGCACTTTCCATGTGGCAGCTGAAAATGCCTCACAGTGAGAGTTCTTCCCTTCATTTCTCCTGCTTGTTAACCAAGGAACTGGCTGTTAATTAGGTCACATGCCAGGGGAGAATACCTGCTCTGCCACACAGGAGCCAAACCCACTCACTTTACAAGATCAGCAGAGGATAACCACACTTACACTTTCCAGGGATCTGATCAAGTGCTGCTTGAACAAACTTGTGCTGTTTGACAGAGCTGAAAATGAAGATCCCACTTGAGAGCAGCTTTTCTCAGAACAGTAGAAAATAAGGATCTCTTCCAAGGGATACACATCTGGTATATAAGTCAAACTCTCTCATGTGTTCAGTAGTGGTGGGATATTTTTTCCCTTTTATTTTACTTCCTTAATTAATTTTTTGACACTTAGCAGGAAAGCATTTTCCCTGAAGGAATCTTAAGATGATTTCTCTAATCCTTTTACTTTTTGGCCAATGTTTTTTTTCTGAGCACACTATCAGGTATATCCTCTTGTATGTGCACCCCTGACTTCACTGGCTCATTTTTTGAGCCAGATCTATTCCTTTTTTTTTTAGACTAGGTTCTCCCCTGAAGGCTGCTCATGTACACTCAGCATTATAAAAGCCAACAAGAACAAAGGTTTTTGTGATCTTACTTCTGAACTGCAGATGTTTTATGAGTGAGCACCAGCTGTTTTCAAGTCCAGTTAAGATACTGGCTAAGTTGAACCTCTTAACTGTGTGCTCTAAATAGGAATTGCCATTTTATATGTGGAATTCAGAATGTACATTTTACAAATCTGTTGTTCTTGTGTTTTGCTTTTGCAGCTGGTGCTGGAGCCCCTTACCCCACCCAGCCCCCTTACAACCCTGCTTACGTGGATCCTCAGAAGCCCACCTATTGAAAAGCTCTTCTACTGTGCTTCTGCATACAAAACTTTTCAAGATCTAATTTGTTCTGTTTACACCATGCACCTGTACTATATTTTTCTGGAAGACAACAATCTTTTGTCTAAGTAGAGTGAAAATCAGTTCAGTATCTTCTTATTTTTAATGCTCCAAGGAAGGAGTGTTTTTCTTGCAGAAGGTATACCTCAAGCAGATACAAAAAGAGATTTTGTTCTAGATACAGTGAGAGAAATGTGAAGAAGGAGCATTTCAGAAATACAGAACCACAATACTATTTGCTGTGCAATAATTTTGAGAGGAATGGTCTAATATGAGCATTGTCAAATACCCAAAGCTGTAGCAATCTTTTGCACAGTATTAAAATGTAAAACTTAACCTCTAAGAAACTACCTGATACATGTTATGTAAGTTCTGCCTGTTTCAAAGCTACTATTGTTAGGTAAGCTACCATTTAATACATTTGATTTGCCATTCAAAAGGGAATTTTCCTTTTTTGCAACACATTTACCTTTGGTAAGATGTAGTAAACCATGTTTAATTGTATTTGAACTAGTTCTAAATAGCACAAGTTGGTTATTTCCTTGATTTCTGTCCCAATGTTAAGGTTTATAAACTGTGCCTCCCTTGGGTGTTATAGCTAGACATCAACAGAGTCTCTGCCACTTAATGGACCAAATAGATCAAAACCCTGAGAATTCTTCATAAAAATTATTGGAAGAGTATTTCTTGTTCAGGTAGTATTGGACAAGCTTACTTCAGCCATCTGTTGATGAGTTTGGAATTAAAATCAGCCCCTTAATCACATGTTAAGCAGAGGTACCTTGGCAGTATTCAGTCCTGCCTCATCACAGAAAAGGAATTTATTTTACAGGAGAGATGGGATGTTAGCAGAAGATTGGAGTTTACAAATGCTCAGGGTTTTTCCACTGTCTCCAGTGGGAACTGTAGGTGGCAGGAACCTAAGAATTACAGACTTTTATAAATCCAGTCTGCATTGGAGTAACAATATGCTGGGTAAGGGGCATTAAACCTCCCTATTGTCTTCAACATTCCTATAAAGCTGAGCAGAGAATGAGAAGTCAGGGAAAGGAAGGATTTAGTCACAGCCAGGTAATGTATTTTTAAGAAGGTAATGCTTTAAGTCATGAAACATATTGAGACATCCTCATGACTCTTAACACTACTGGGGCTTTAGGCTTTGTCAATCTTTTATTGCTCAAACAAAGAAGGTGGGGGGGTTCACTGTCTTCAACAATTCTCTTTCCTGACATTGAAATGCAATTTGTTGTTAATCCTCACAGAACTATGTCCTTGTTTGCATGTATCACTGTGACAGAATCACTGAAATGATTTTAACATATCTTTTACACTGATTTTACTTTTTTAGAGAGGTCATTGAGCCTTTTGTCCTGTGATTCTACATTTGGGGTATATTATTGTTTGGTGGTATTGTTTTACCTCACAGAGTGGATGGAAATTGCTGCTGCCAAAGGCAGCCTTGTTCCCCTTCCTGATTTTTTTGAGTCTATTTCTGGATTATTCCGATTTTTTTTTAAGTTTTCAGGGCATTTCAGAAGAAACTTGTTGAAAGTTTTTACATTGGGCTTCATGACAACCTGTGCCCCTCTGTTAACATCTCTCTGAATGTTAAATTTAATAGCATAAAATGGTGCTGAAAGGCACTTAGAGAGCAAGTATCCATGTATCCTGTGTCTGTGTGTTCCTTCTCCTTCCTGCCTTGCCAGCTGGGAAATTGGGCAAAACATCATTACACTGTCAGGTGTTACATGGGAACAACCAAAAAAAGGATGGTGTCTCCTGTATGGTGGAGGAAGTGTTGCCTCAGAAATCTGGAATGTTTCTGTGGGAGGGCACCGAGTAACTGGAGAAATAAATCCCTTGCTACAGATCCTACCCCTGGTGTTTATTCATGGAGGAGGAGGGCAGAGATTGTTCCAGCACCTTTGTTAGCCTGGATGGAGCCAGGCCAGGGAGTGCTCAGGTACAGCATCCAGTGTGGAGATTCCTGAGGCTTTTACTGTGCCCTGCTCCTCCTGTCCCCCAGCTGGTGTGACAAAGGGAGCAGCTCCTGGCAGTCACAGTGTCATGTTTGGGCTGTGAGAGGGAAATCTGCAATTTCATGGCAGGATGCCTCAGTCATCATCCCTGAGGAGATGGGAGGAAAGTAAGGTGGCAGCAATAACAGCCATTCCCAGATAGGAGGTTTGGGGGTGGAAATTGTACAGACCAAACAGATGGTCCTGAATTGCCACTGTTCTGTGTGTGGTGGTGGGAGATGAGGGCTGGGGAGGGTTAAGGAGCCTGAAAATGGACACAAAGGAAAGCTTCAGTGGACATGTGCAAATGAGAACTGTATAGAAGTGAAGAGATCAATCATTAATGTACAAGGAACTTCCTTAGTAGTACTATTACTAATTCAGTTACAAAACTTACCGGAAGAAGATAAAATGGTCCAATTCACAATCAGATTGTGATTAATTTCTTATTGTTAGTGCATTAATCATCATTAACAATGAGGTGTAGGACCAAATTTTATTTGGTTCTTGCCCTGCAGCCTTGTTGAAGCATGTTTTCAAATACTGAAGAGAATGGGATGGTTACAGAAGAGATGGAGATGATCCATAAGTTTTCAGTTTAAGCACTGCTGATGTGTCAGTCCCAGCAGCTGTTGCCTTCACATCACACTTGTTCTACACAGTGCTGTAGGGAGGGAGCTAAGACTTTAAATGTTGATATATCTTATTTTTTTTTTAATTCTGTAAGTGCCTTTGTTTCAGAAATGTTTTGTGAAATTAAAGACAGTAGAATATTGAATTTACCAGATAATCATTGTTGCATTTGTTACATACTGTAACCTCGCTTTGTATGTTGTTTGTAGGTTAAACATAAGTATTCAAACCAAATGGCATAAACTCTATGCACCTTTGTAATAAATGCAGTGTTTGAAGTATATTCTGTCAACTTGGTTTTCTTAGCTTCATTTTGGGTATTATTTAGGGGTGTATATGCAAAGCTGCATTTTCCTTCATGTGTTTGACAGCTTGTGGTACTGGGTGTGCTTTAGGTCACCTTGTATCATGAATATCACTTTCAGTGGTGGAGACTGAAGCCTAACCAAAATCACAAGTCACAACATAAGGACAGTGTAAGCTCCTGAATGATCCTCTGACAGGCTGCTGCCAGGCAAGTTCAAAAGGATTGATTCTAAGGAAGTCTGTAATTCCATTAAAAATATCTTCTCAACCTATTTAGACTTGTGTGTTGAGTATTGTGCCTCAGTCATTAACTTAACCAATTCAACATGAGGTAAGTGATGCTTTCTACTATGTCTGAAAATGTTTTTGCTGAAGTGTTAGTGTATTTTATAATTTGGATAAAAATGCTTTAGAAAGGTTGTATTCACACCCCTGACTCATTAGTCTTTCACTTGAAACTATTTTCTTTGAGCAGGTCAAGAGTACTCTTTATATGACACCATGCAGCAGTGAATTGGTGTTTAGTGTATCAGCATGATTACCTTGAATTGCCAGCTAGGTTCTAATGCAGCATTTAAAAGAAAAACAGAGGGAGAACCAGAGAAATTTAAAAAAAAAAAAATGCACTAATACCCAATCAAACCCCCATAATAATTGGGTAGTTTTGTAGTGTTAGTTCTTGAATTTGTTGGAGTCTCAGCTGATAATATATTGGAGGTGCAATATAAATCATTTCACTTCCAGTTTTATTTCACATTTTCTCTTAGTTGACTGGGGGCATCAGACAAAATGCATGCTTCTAAAAACCTCAATGTAGATAACATAATTAATGTTTGGGCTAGAAATGACACCAGAAATTTGCAGTTATTTGTGATGACACTGCTTTTTAGTTCATCTGTTTCTCTTTTCCCATGACTTTTAGCAGGTGCACCTGTGCAGGATGGCTGAGTTTGAGAAGTGACAGGCAGAGAAATGCTCAGAGGAAAGCTGTGTGCCTTCCCCTCTCTCTGCACAGGGCTGAGGAGCTGAACCTGGGTTTTATTAAAACCTGCAGATTCCCTTAAGGAGCACATAGAGTTTCAAAGGTACCTTCACCCTTTATTGCAGCAAACGGTTGTATAGGAGAGCAAACTGCTGAACTGAAAAGTTGAGAGCCCAGGGTGGGTTAGGTGAGGAATATTGCTGGTTATGTTTTCATAATATTTAATCAGCAGTTGTCTATGGTATGTGAATTTTTCCAGAACAAAACTTGGCACGCATTTAAAACTCATGGCAGGGTGTGTGGGAAGAGCTGGACACACAGGAGGGAAAAACTTAAGCAATTATTGCCAAACAAGCAATTCTTGCCTGTTTTGTTTTTTCCAAGTATGGAAACTCAGTATCATATTTCGGCACTTGTAATAACTCACCAGATTTGCTTTAGCCAGTGGTTTGGGGCCTGTTTTTTTCTCTCTGGTTATTATTTGACCTCATCTAGTTGTTTTTGCAGCCTGTACCACAGGAACCTCATTTACAGCTTTTCAGTGAGCCATATAGGAGGGGGGAAAGTTAAACCTGTCAGAGGTGAGAGAAAGCTGAAGAAAATGTTACTTTATCCTTTCAGGAGCTCAGGCTCCTGCCCTGATGGAATTGTCTCCTCTGCAAAGGCAGCCCCCCTCAGGACCAGTTAGCCATTATAAAACATCTGATACCCCATTTCCCTCACTGCAGTTAAAATAACTTTTAAATCTGCTGCTGCAGCCTTTTCATTCTAACACTTCTTGGTCCTGCAGTGGGATTTGTGGTGCACTCTCCAATGGTACCTTTCCCCTGGAATCAGGTTGTGCTTTACAGACTGCTGGACAGGGGTTGCAGCTCAGCTGTGCTGTAAAGAAGGTTCTTTAGCAAAACAAATAGTTCATTCTGTAGATGCCAACCTACAACATGATTAATGCAGAGACTAAAACATTACTGTTTGTGTTAGCTCTGTTAGGACACTCTCCAGGCATTGGTTATTACATTCTGGCCATATATGAAAATAAAGTGGCTATTTCCTCTGGATATTTCCAAAAGGAGGTTAGCCTTTGAGCAACTATTGTATTTGCAAGTTTTAGGACTAAGTTTTTAGATTAGTCCATGTGCTGGAAGTCACAAAACCCTGGGGCAGTCTGACCCCGGTGCCCTGCAGGACTCCGAGGAGCACCAAGCTGGAAGGGCAGGGATGAGCAGAGATCCCGGCTGGTGGATGAGATGTACCCGAAGCTCAGGGCAGGGCTGGAAGGGCAGGGATGAGCAGAGATCCCGGCTGGTGGATGGGATGTACCCGAAGCTCAGGGCAGGGCTGGAAGGGCAGGGATGAGCAGAGATCCCGGCTGGTGGATGGGATGTACCCGAAGCTCAGGGCAGGGCTGGAAGGGCAGGGATGAGCAGAGATCCCGGCTGGTGGATGGGATGTACCCGAAGCTCAGGGCAGGGCTGGAAGGGCAGGGATGAGCAGAGATCCCGGCTGGTGGATGGGATGTACCCGAAGCTCAGGGCAGGGCTGGNACAGCACCTTCCGACTCTGCCGCTTTTGTTTTGCTAAACTAACCCAGCAGTTAGTTTCCTGGCAACTTAGGGGAAAAAAAAATCTATAAGGCAAAAAAGAAAGAAATCTAACCCCTAACACTGGTGTTTGGAGCCCGGGTTGTGCTACTTTAAAGTCGAGTTGGGAGAAAACTCAGTGAGAATGTAAATGTACATGTTTGGGTGTTGTCTGCTAGAGGGGGTAGATGGGAAGGGATGCAGAGCCAGCGGGGAACAATTAGGAGTTTTCCTACCAGTCTTTCCACAGATAAGTCTTTTGTTTATATAAAGTTTAGCAATAATCCGCTTCTCCCTTTTTCCAGGTTGCCATACACACACCCTTTAGATGAAGCCAGAAATTTTTTTAAACAACTTTTTATAACTGGATGGCTCCAACAGTTTGGGATTCCTTAGAGAACTGGTTTTTGTCCAAACTCTTTTAACAGTTCATTTGGTCTGTTTACCCAAATGGGTTAAAGGTCTCTTATTTCTATAAACTCGAATTGTTTAGAGAAATTAAGTTGTGAGAACGGTTGAAAAGTGATGGCAGATCACTGCATTTTGGGATATCTGAACTCCTGTGACTGTCATATCTTTGTTAGGACAGCACTAAGCCTGCCCCTCACAGCAGGCTCATGGCCAGATAAAGCTTTATCACAGCTCCTGCTCATTGGGCTGTTCTTAAGGAATTATCTTAATGTTTATTTTGGTTTTGAGGAAGGAAAGGGCTTTTACATGCACTTTCCAGCTCTTCTCACTAATCCCGAAGACCAGGAAATGTTGTTTGGTGGTCATTTTTCCTTTTTTTTTCTTTTCTTTTTTTGAGGGTTGCTTTGTTTATTTGCTTATTTATTTTACATGGACAAGTCATGTTTTTTGCCACCAGCATCTGCAGCTTGTCTTTTCCAAGGCCTAGTGACAGTTCCAGGGCTGTGACCATGCAAGCACACAGACTTGGAAGGCTTTGCTGCTCTGTGCATCCTTCCTTGGTGCATTTCAGCAGGAACATGGCCATTTCCCAGATGCTACAAGGGACCTGAAACCTCTTGCTGAGAGGAGCAGTTGGCAGCTTGTGTTTCACAGAAACGACCTGGCCCTGCCTGGTGCAGCTGCTGCTCAGAGAGGAGGAGGCTGAGCCCAGGCTGGGGGGAGGAAGGAGCTTTGGCCCTCAGGAGATGCTGGATTATTATTCCAGTTCTTGCTGCATAGGCATTTCTAGGAAAGTTCTCTTCAAAAGCAAGAGCCAAGCCAGGAGCTTGCTGAGCACACTGCTGAGCTTTGCTGCAGGGCAGGTCACAGCCTCCCTGGGCATGACCAGAGAACAGAATGTCTCCCAGTTTTCCAAAGGCTTCCTTCTCACTCTTGTACAGTCTCTTGTCCTCCTGGTTCCTCGATCCAAGCTCGTTCTTAACCAAGTCCCTGTTGAAAATTAAAAAAAGCTCTCCAACAACACACACCTGAGAGCTCATTTTAATAACACTCACACTTCCCTTTTTAGGGTCTAAGGCTCAGCTGAGGACCTGCAGCCCTGTGTGACAGTGAGTGAGGATTGTGCACACTTCAAAGTGTGGGGCAGCAGCTCTTCCTCCAATCTTTGGTGCTGAATCCTAGGAATGAGATGCTCCTTCATCTTCACTGTGACCAAAACCCCAGTCACTCTGCACACATTTAAATATCCTTCTATTCCCTATGATGCATTCCTCAACAATCCCATCTTACTCTCTTAAGGGGAACTATAAAATGTAAGTTCTAGTATTTTTTTTTGGCATCTCAGTAATTACACTTTCAGCAGATTCATGAAATTGAGTGAGCTCAGGTGACCAATCCTCAGCAAGAAATTCAAAGCCCTGTAGTGAAGTGCCAACTCTTAAGTTATTTCTAGAAGGGTTTTTAAAATCACTGTAAACTGTTTACTAGTATCAACAATATGAAAATTCTGGAAGTCACACAAGGAAGTGGTACAGCTACAAAAGAAACAAGTGTGTTCAAAAGGCTTTCATATGAATGCAGTGATGCCAAACACCTTGGCACATTCAGCATCATAAACTCAGGTGTAGTCACAGTAAAATGGAGAATAGAGAGAAATTTCCATTCACAGCAATTTCATACAGGATGGAATTCATAACCAGAATAACCAGTCAGAAGCCACTGAATGGGTTTGCACAGCAGTAGCACTCTCATCAAAATTCCTTTGCTTTCAGCTACACTTAAATAGCACTGAAATAATTACAACAAAGAAAAGTGTCTTGGTTGTGCTGTGTTTGAGTGCAACCCAAGATTATCACTTAAAAGGATGATTGAAAGTTCACATTTACATTGGCAACGATGATTCAGATAAGGAAGGACAGAGATCTTTGCTGTTGGCTAGCTAGAGTCCGTTCCTTGGTCTTCTGGCTCAGGAGGATACAATTCATCCAAAATCAGCTCTGCAACAACAAAAAAATGTTTCAGATAATGATTTTTTTCCTGCTTCATACACTATACTTACAGCTGTTATCTGCACTTCAGAACATACTGATGGTAGAAGACTACAGTAAATACAATTTTTGAAAGTTCCATGTGAACAGGTCTTTAGATTTCTGTTTTGTCACACAAACATCCCCCCAACCCTTTTCTTTACTGCCTTCTTTAGGGACACCTTCCACTATCCCAGGCTGCTCCAAGCCCCATCCAGTCTGGCCTTGGACAATTCCAGGGATGGGGCAGCCACAGCTGCTCTGGGCAACCTGTGCCAGGGCCTCCCCACCCTCAGAGGGAAGAATTTCTGCCTAATATCCAATCTAAACTGCCTCCAGAGGTCTGAGCAACAACCACCTCTGGTACTTGTTAAAAGAGAAAAGTGACAGAAGTCAAGTTTTTATTTCTACCACATGGAAAAAAACCATTTGAATGATTTTTACCTTCAGAGGCACTCAGTTTTTGAGTCTTTTTGAGAATGGCTCTTATGCCTGGCATGGCTTGGTCATATTGATGGAGAACTTCCAAACAATGTTCATGGAACAGCTTATCTTTCTGAGACAGGCTGTGCAAGAGTAAAACAGCATCCCGTAAAAACTGAATAACTTGTTCCTTGTGTGCACACAAGCTGGTCTCAGATCTTCTAATCTTCATCCACTGCCTGTGCAACATCACAATTAGTGCCTTAACCACCTGCAAGAGGAAAAACAGTGTCTCAATACACAAAGCAAAAATATAGGAGCAGAAAACTTGTTTCAATATGAACTTTACTGCTTAATTTCTTCAAACTTTCAAATTTCAGGATATTTTCTAGCAAGTCAAAGCAAGCTTCCTAGAAGGTGGCATCCTCTAAAGTACAGGACACTTCTGTTTCTCTACAGCAAAAAAAACATAAAAGGGGCACAAAGCAATTTCAGCATTGAGCACTTGGAAGTTCTCAGCAGGTTAAATGGGGAGTGTGGTGAACGTACCTCGAGGTTGCACTGACAGTCTGTGCCAGGAAATAAAACTGCTGGTCTGGAGCACCACATGCAGTGTGTCAGGAGCCTGACTGTCTGTTAAAACACAGGCTGTGTTAGAGTGAGGGCTGAGGTATGATCATTTATTGCTAGTTTCAAATAATCTTGGGGTTTTGGTTTTTTTTATTAACAGCTGATGTCTTTTACCTTCAAAGTTGTACAAGTTTTTTCCCCTGCAACATTTTACAAACAGAATTTGCCTTGCACAGAAACCATCTCAACTTTCTGATGAGTGAGGCTGAGAAGGTCAGTGGCCTTTAATTCACTGCATACAAATAATGTGTTTACACTTAATGTAACAGTGCAGGCAGGCGTAATGGGAAGGGTTCAAAATTCTTTAAAATGAGGGAAGGAGAGCAAATAGAACCTCAAACAAGTCACTTCTGACTGTACAAACAACACTAATTAGGTTTGAAATGTATTGTTTCTATATACAACCATGACTGTTAAAAAGCAAGTTAGCATTTCCATTGAATGCAAGGAATATAAATCCTAAATCACTACAGAATGCCTTTTAAATGTAATAAATACAATCAAAATGAAACACAAATCTTGCTTCTTTTTACTCTTCTATTGCCCTGAAAGTAAAATAAAGCTTAGTGCTGAACATCTGCAGCCATCCTAGGACCTTCCTTGGTTTTTTCAGTGACTTCAAAGACTATTATGACCAATGCTCTGTTGAAGGATAGTTACTGATTCAGTTTCAAGCAGGTCCTTTCAAAAGCCATTGTAACCCCTTACTGCAAGCCCATACTTGCAGTTTTGTATTTCAGCTAGAGAAAGAACTTGTTTTCAGATAATTTGTGCACTGTACTGCTCCTCCCACTCCCCCAGCTGGAAGGAGAAGGTAAAAGCACATCCACACACAGCCGTGGTTACCTCTTGCTCCAGCTGAAGCCAAAGCATTTCAGATGCTGATTTATCTGGTCTTGATGTTATATACATGTAGAGTGCAAGGAGAAGGCAGGTGTCTGAAACAGAGAGAACTTCTTTTTCCAACCAGCCACTTGTTCATGACAAAAATTAATTCTTTCAGGCAAGAAGACATTTTGAGTTCTATGCTAGGACTCAATGGTACAGGCTCAGCTTCTTGTTTTGCCTCCCACATCTTCAGCAGTGCTGAGGAAATTGGTATCCCTAAACTTTATATTTGCCTTTGTGGTAATCCTGTCCTGGTTCATTCATAAGGAACTGAACAGAGATCGTTTGTCATGCAGACTGGAATCTTTAAACAATGCCATGAGCGCAGATAAATTTAACTTCAAAACTCCTCCAAAGCTCCTTTTTCCCCATCAACCTTAAATACACAACCTAGAAAGTGATTTTAAAATGGCTAGCAAAAGCACTGCTTGTAGACAGATACTACAAGACCAATACTCTCCAAATCACAAGTAGAAAACAAGTTTTCAGGTTACATAGCAGGCTTTTTGCCTTCTGGGGTTTCAGCACCTTTGCAGGAAGGCCTGTTTGCATTACTCTTAGTCATGGTAACAGTTCTCTGTGTCCTGCAGTCTTTTACCTGAATGAGAACAGAGCTGAGCAACCAACAGGTGGTGCTGAGCAAGAGCAGACAGGAGTCTCACAGTCAGAAGCACAGAAGGCAGAGGGGTCTCAGGACACAGACAGCGCTGCAGGGTCTGGCTACTCAGTAAGTGCTGGAAACTTCAAAACAAAATTTAGTTAGGAAAGGGAAGTGCAGGTACAAGTTGAAAACACACTATTTTTTGTAGGCAGCATCATAATTCGTGCCTTTTTTGGCTATTCAAAACATACCCCATCTCAAATTATCTCTCATAAATACAAAGTGCTGAAAAACATTGTTACTTTAACAGTCACTCTGCAGTTCACACTGGCAGTTTTACTTGCTCGAACGAGCTTCTGTGCTTTCCTTCCTTATGCACCTCCCAGCAATCACAAAACCCCCAAAATTAACGTTATAAAGCTTCTTCAAAAACTTTCAATGAGGCAACAGCATCTGCTTCATCTGAACTTCATCAGCAAACCTTGTTACTGATCAGGGATGATTATTACACTCATTAACAGCAAAGGCAATAGAAAGATCCTCGGCTGCTTCTCAAGTGTGATCTGAGATGTGATTTCTCGCATACATAGCACAATTCTACTGGAAGCTGCTCAGATGAGTTTCAACAGAGAATGAAGACTGCTAAAGAGCAGACTCTGAAATCATTTTAAAGCTGTTACTGACTTACTTTATTAACAAGTCCACAGTTGAATTTTCAGCTAATTTCACCAAAACCTTTAGGCTTTGGCTCAGGATGTCAGTCTGGGAGCCCCTTGCAGCAGAAAAAGCTAAAATCTGCAGCAGCTTTTTAAACAAAGAATGTTGAGCTCCATCAGTATTGGGAGGCTCTTGTGGAGCAGACAGCCCTCCTTGTGTCCTGCTCTCTTCTTTATTGTCACACTGATTGTCACACAACATGTTTTTGTCCATCTTGGAAACCTGTTCAGCAGCAGAACGTTTTTCCATTTCAGCAGACAGCAATGTGTGCACAACATCCCAGCTGTAGAACACCAAATAATAAAGGATCCCCAGTGACACAAGAGTAGTTTCTTCAAGGGACAACCTGAAGTCCTCCTTGCTTGACACTGTGTTTGTGCTGGCTCTGGAAGCAGCAGCTGGATGTGTCCCACAGGCTCCATTCCCTGGCGTGTCCCCGAGCTGCTCTGCTCGGCAGAAAGCATCAACGTGGTGCTCCACCAAGGGCAGGAGATGCACAGCACCTCGGATCCTGCTCTGTGTGAGGGGCAGGAGCCCTCCCTGGCCTCCTGCTGGCCTTCCCTCAGATAATCCTTCATCCAGAGCAATCAAATTCAGTCCTGTTATTGCCAGTTTTTGAGCTTCTTGCAGGGATAACAGAGGAGCGATTCCTTCTGGAGTTGTCCTGCTGCTGGGGAGTTGAGTGGGCTTCCTGTGCAAATGGAAGCAAAAGGGAAATGCTTCACAAGAAAAGGCAGAGAACAGAGTTGAAATCTGAGTTATCCACATTATGAACTGAATAATAGAAAGGCCAGAGTTACAAGGAGATGTCTGTTTCCAAAATAGGAAAAATGGGGGGAAAACATCATCCTACTCCTTGATGCCTGCATGGAAGAGCCATTTCAAAGCAGTTTAGGTTTCTTTACTAATAAAATAACCTATCTGAAAAGTAAGGGTATTTCAGAAGCTACAGTCTAATTCTGTAAAGTGCAAAACTATTATACTTCATATCCAATCTTCATATTTAAAATGCTTTGCCAGGAAATATATCTTGGAAAGCTGCACACAACTTGTATGTTACAAACTGAACACCGTTTCTCTTTGAAGATATAAACCCAACTTTTAATCACATCTTCAGTATTTTCTTCCCCCTTAACTCATGATCATATTTCTGTGCTTCCCTCATTGCAATGCAAGCTGCTAACAACTATTTCCAGGTTTAGTTCTGTGCCTTCCCCTAAAGATAATTAACTGCATTTATTTTTTTAGTGCTGTTCCAGCATTTAGTATCTGTGATAACCAAAGATACAGAATGATGTTCCAAATTTTGCACTAAATGGTCCAAACAGAGCATGATTTACCACAGGGAATGAGCCTGTCCTGCATGACCAAGTGTTTCTTAGAGCAGAGAATTCCAGTGTGCTGAACATGGCAGATAGAGTTTAACAAAGAAAATAAAACTTACGTATCCAAAGAGTTGGGTGGCACCACAGCTCCAGGCAGAGGCTCAGAGTTGCTACTGAGAAGGTGGCAAAGTCCAAGAAATGAGCCAGGGACAATGGGCTGCTTCATCAGTGCATTCAGCAAGATAGAACCTGGAAGGATACAGAATTCTCTTTGGAGCAGATTTGCCATCACCACCAACAAAAAAAATCAGCATTTTCAGAAGATCAGCCTTATTTAGAGTGCCCCCAACCTCCAAATGTTTTTTTTTTTTCATTATGAATCGTCTTTCTTAACAGCAGGATGACTTTCAGGAAAATGAATTTAAAGTATTTAAATATAAACCAAGTTATATTTAGAGGTATTTTAATTATAATCCCATATTAGCAAAATACCTTCAGCCAGGTGATCACATATCCCAGCTGTTCTGGTGACTTGCCCTCCATTTTCCACTCCAGATATTGAAATTATGTGACCCAATTCCACTGCCAACTCTAACTAAGACAGTAGCCTAAAGAATTCTTGGAGCTGACTGTTGAAAATGCTTTATAATGTTTTGGTTTGGTTTTTTTAAGGTACATTTCCCCTGGTTTTATTTCTGCATTACCAGAATGATATTACCTTGTGTACTTCGTTTGAGGACAGAGTTGTAGGAGAGGTTTTTTCCTGTTGCTTTGTGCTGCTTCAGGGATGGAACTTCAGGATGGATTATCTTCCTGTCTGAAACAAACAGGGACTGGGAGAACACAGAACTGCACCCAGCCTGTACACACAGCCACAGTGTTAGATGATCTTTTAATCACCTCTTTTAATCATCTCTATATGTCACAATTACCAAGTAAATCAAGGCCAAACCCTTGCAAAGTTCAGGAAAAAAGTAAACAAATGTCTTTTTTCAAGCAAATATGCATATTGAGTGCTGTTGCCATAACAAACAGTAGCAATACCAATGCTTTCAGGCTACTGCATTTTTCTTTTTGCTGGAGTTCCTACTGCCCATATTTTTAGAATGAACAGTGTAACTGACAGCAACATCTCAGATTTTTCATGACTCTTCAAGTACGGATTAGTTGATGATATGCACATTTCTTCCATCTATTATTTCCCATTGCTATAAAAAATCACTATTTTTGTTTCATATTATAGCAGTCTTCAAATATATGCATATATTAATTTCCTAAGCTTTACTCAATGCATTTTTGTGAGAATTACTGCCCTACATATAAAAGAGGAAATGAGTACATTGTTTCAGTTGCTTCTTTCAATATGGCTAAATATGTATCCTTTAAAATCCAATCCAACAAGCTAGAACAAGAATAGAAGAAATGCATTAGCTGACTAGCAGACCAAGAAATAGGCAAATTATTTCCTATTCTTTATGCAATAAGAACAGATGAACAATTTGGATGTTTTAGTTCATCACACAATGAAGTTTTTTATTGCAGCCACTGGCTATTTCATCACTGACACCTTGGCATCTGGTACTAAGGTATGAATTAAAATAATCTTCATGCAAATTTCAGTCATGGCTATTTAACTCCAGCTGGTATAAAGTGGAAAAAAATTAAGCAAAACCAAAATAAATAACTGTGAAGTGACTGCAACTGTTCAGTCACAAAATCCTTTTTTAACATAGAATGTTCACATGCAGCTAAAAATGCTGCAAGCCTTACATGGGTTTACCTTCTTTGACTGAAGTAGTCAGGCCCATCAAATTTCCTGAAGAACACAATGGGATATTGGACATTTCAGCATTGAAGGACTCCTTTGTAGGAAAAGATCTTCTTCCTGGCTGTGGAGAACATCCTTCCGATTTCACTTGTACCACATGATTCTTTTTAGGGCTAAGATAAAAAGACAAATCAGTATTTCTTTTGTAATTATTTTATTAAACAACAATCTGTTTTCTTTGCACTGATGTTTTAAAGATACTTCTCTATAAAATGTCTGAATTTCTGTCACAGATACAAGGAAGACTCTTTTTTGAGCAAATTCCATAGATGTCATCAGACTTTTTTGTTGTATTTTTCCAAGACAACAGAGCTAAGAGTTACATGAAGAAAGAAAACCTCCTCAATAGTTTAAACACATGTATTGCAAAAACGAACAAAAATTCATTTTCCAACCCCCCCTACCTTGTTGTTGGAACTGCCTGAGAAAGGTGTTTATTTCTTTCACAGTTCTGAAGTCGTGTTCTTAATTCATTCATTTCTGCATCCTTGAACTGCAGCTCGGAGTGCAACGACTGTAACTGAAAGAGGAGTTCAGGACACTTTTACTGTTACCAGTTCAGAAGTGGTGCAGCTGCAGAGCAACTGAGTTACCTGAGTTACCTGAGTTAACTGGAGATCACCACCTACTTACTGTGAACTCCAACATCTCCATTTTTAGGAGCATTATCCCAATTAACACTACCTGAGGACCAAGTGCCAGGAGTTCAGGCAAGAAGCTTTTGAGAGTGGTTAAGACAGAGCAAGTGCTCCAGTGAGGCTGCAACTGCAGAGCCAACTGGATAAAAGCAGCCACTGTCCTCTTCAGGGCTCACACAGAGATGACTGCAACAGGAACAGCATGTTCTGTCACTTTTTCTCACTCTAAAATACATTCCAATTGCAATGTTCTCAGGATGGCTTCAAGGAAGCAATAAGTAAATGAAAACCTCGTCCACCTGAATTTCACTCCTTTATTTTGGCAGGGGAAAACCCTCAATGAGTCCTTACAAATGTTTTCTGCTAGGCAAAAAAAATAAAAGCAAGCACTGTGGAAATTTCACACCAATGTCACATAAATGTTCTTCCTTTGACTAAATGGTCAGTGACATCATTAAGTCACAAATCAGCTTCTGCAGGTGAACTGCAGGTAACTGACACATTTACAAACCTTTTTGGAGAACTCTTTTTCTTTTTCACTTAAAATCTGAGATTTTTGCTGTTCCAGTAGCAGGTATGATTTTTTCTGCTCCTCCATAGCATACTCCATCTGCTGCATTGAGTCACGCAGAATTTTAATTTCTCCATTTTTAGTGAGAATTTCATCCTGCATTTCTTTCAGCTGCAAACAGAGGAATTCCATTAAAGGATGGATATAGCCAAAAGTATGTATTTGCATCAGTATGGGGTTGAAAATCAAGTGTATTTATAATTTTTAGGGAGAAAATGTTCCTGGTAACCCAGCTCAGAAATTCTACACATGATGCTTCTAATCCTTCTCTGATTAAATCAGGCTCAGCTATTGTTTTCTTTAAAATAATAATTAAAAATGACAAACCCATCCTTCTCTTTCCCCTTCTCTGCAATTATATTTTGGGATTTTTTTTAAAAAAAAAAAGTGTTCTAGTCGCACACATCAGTAATTTTTTTATTGTTTGGATTATAACAGTGATAATTTAATTATACTACTACATCCATCAGGACAGCCAACAAGCACTCTGAGGCAAAGTACAACCCACAGACAGTATCTTTATGATACTGAGTCTCTAATACTTCCTGAGCAGCCACCACCACTCAGAGAAAAGACTTGAGAGGGATAATAAAGAAGTTACTCAGAAAAGCAAGAAGAAAAGATCAGAAAGACGCTTCTCTACAACTGTAAAATTATGATTTAATGTGGAATACAGGCAGGAGATTCCCTGATAAAGGTGGATATAATAGAGCTGGGAAAGATACAGAGAAGGGAGAAAGGGAAACAGAATATCTTTCCATAACTGACCAACAGAAGGTAAAGTAACATGAAGTCACTTAGAAATCACCTCACTTTCTCAAATCTTTTAAGTTCAACAAAACAACTCTGGCTGACAGGACAGAGAAATTATTTTATAGGAAACAAATAAAACTCAAAAATTAGCACTTGCTAATCTGAAATGACCAAGAAATAAAAGACTGCTCTCAGTCTTTAGTATTACTAGAGCTGTTTCTCGTGTAATGACTTTGACACACTCCTGGATTACAAAGATTATTGATCACCTTGATTGGAATTAAATGTTTTGGACTGGATTTATCCCACCTTTCAGTTACTCCTATCAAAAATGTGATATTTAGAGGAGAGGGGAGGATATTGCCAACCTTCTGTTTGACTTCTTCATGCTGTGTCTGCAGCACTTCCAACTGGAATGCATCCCTCATCAGACCATCTTCTGCTCTGCTTCCTGCTGCAGGGAAAAGCCAAAATCTCAAGCACAGAAGATGAATGTACATCACTGGTGACTCAACACCAAGGTCTTGTTATTTGTCATTGCATACATCTGAATATCTTAGCATTTTACTGTCATTACAAACAGCTAAACTGCCTAAATCTAACCAGCACAGGAACTTGCTAGTGCTTGTGCATCAACTCTTATAAGAGAAGAACCCATGCCCCTTCAAATTTGTAATCACAGAATGGTTTTGGTTGAAAGGGACCTTAAAGATCATCTCATCTCTTAAAACAGCAAGATGACCCACAGCAAAAGCAAGCATTTCTTCTGAGATAACTTTAGTTAGTGCACAAACAAGGGTTCACTGAAAACTTATTCACCTGGTGAGATGACAGATGTCAGGGTTGCTAAAACATAATTAGATTATTCGAGCTCTCTAAGCTTCATTATTTTGTTTCTTTCAAAGTAAGCCTGAAAGTCAGCTGTTAATACAAGGCATGCTATGCATTTATTAGTGGAAATTAGGAGGGGGAGAAAATCGGAAAGCCAACATGCAACCAGAATATGATACCTACTGCATGTTGAAAGTTTAGGAAGCTCGGGATTTTTATTTGGCAGGTTTAACATGCAGCACCCTTGTCCCAGGCTGGCATCACCACACACAGACACCAGGCACGGGCTCCTGGTGCCGTGAGATCAATGCGACGCGCCTGCTGGGATTGTTATCCTCGTTATTCCTCTGAATCCCAACCATCCTCTGACACCGGGGGTACCACCGTGGGATGCTGGTGGCCAGGGGAACAGGCAGGAGCAATTCCCTTAAGGGAACTTACAAGAAATATGGAGCGCAGGTGTACTTACAAGAGCCCGTAGTGACAGGACAAGAGGGAGGGGCTTCATGCTGACGGAGATTTAGGTTAGATATTAGGAAGAAATTCTTCCCTGTGAGGGAGCACAGAGCCACAGGTTGCCCAGAGCAGCTGTGGCTGCCCCATCCGGGGGAATGTCCGGGGCCAGGTTGGATGGGGCTTGGAACAACCTGGGACGGTGGAAGGTGTCCCTGCCCGTGGCAGGGGGTGGCACNCCGCCCGCCACTCACCGCCGGCACAGCCAATGGAGGGGCGGCGCCTTCAGAGCCGGCTGTAAGAGCCCCCGTGATTGGCCGAGGGCAGCCGATACGCAAGCGCTTCGCTGATTGGACGGAGGCAGGCGGGAAGGCTCGTCTCCCCAGCGGCGTGAGGGGAGGGAGGTGACGTCAGGCTTCGAGCGATGACGTCTGACCTTGAGCGGTGACGTCACGACGAGGGTTGGCTCGCTGATGTCACACCTGCCTTCATCTCGGGCACGATGGCGTCACACGGCAGCTGGAGTGACCCTGACCCGTCCTGTGCGGCCGTGGCGCTGCCGGCCACAGGCACGACTGCCCTTTGTAAATTGGGAGCTCTAAAAGTGTCAGGGAAGTGCGATACTTGCAAAAGTTCTGTGCTAAACCCACGCTGTTAACTCACTGGCGTTAACTTGCTTTTGTAATCATATTTTGCCTGTTTTTAAAGGTGGACTGAAAAATAGAGTTTCCAGCTCTGTGTAACTCAGGTGGGTGTGAGGTCACAGCTATGTTGATTAACCTTTTAAGAGGAGACTAGACCATAGTCTTGCAGCACATTTTTAAAACAGGCATCTGTTTTATATTTATTTACATCTTCATTTCTATAAATCCGTTTACAAATCCCTTGATGGTCTTTTAAGTGAAAACCACTGTGTTAATGTGACATATTTCCAATTCTGCCAGAGAATTCTGATTTCTCTTGTTCATGGCGCTATTTCCCATTACATGCAGGAAAATTAGATTATCTCTAGAGGGTAATTTTCTTTATTTGGGGCAGTAAAGCCCAAATAAAGCCCTGAGGGTCATTGTTCTCAGCTGTGCTAAAGTGGCAGCAGGTGATCCCAATGGAATCAGCTGGTGGGTGCACAGAAAAGGTGCAGTCTCAGAGGGAGCTGCACTTGTATCACTTTAGTTTGGAGGCACTGCTTAATGGTTTCATTTTTGTTTCTCCAAGAAGTTGTTTATTTTAAGTTATGTACCAAACTGGGGAAATTGTGGATGGCTTTGATGCTCAAAACACTGAAGGTACCATTGTTTATGCTTGGAATTTAGTTTTTTCTCCCTCTAGGGGGAATGGTAACATAATGTTTGTCTTTGTAGCCTAGCCATAAAGAAAAGTTACTTCTTGCTTTTGAGAATGGTTTTATTTCTTTGTGTAGAGAGAGATGCTTTGATCAAATGGAGTAAAACCAAAATTGCTTGTTTAGTTTAAAACTTCTCCTGGCAATTTCTAGTGCTCTGTTTCCACTGCTTATGTTTGTAGAGACACATTTTGAGAGCTTAATTTAAGTAATCTAGAACTGAATCTATCTTAATTCAGACAATGCTTGTTCTTATTTCTGTGTTTTGATGGGTTTTTTTTGGTTTGGGTGGATTTTTTTTGTTTGTTTTGGGGTTTGTTTTTTGGGGGGTGTTTGTTGAATAAATTAATAGGATTGTGCTAGTATTACTATTTTTTGTTATTGCTGCTTTTAAATAACAGTAGTCTGTCTGAGTGATATACTTTGAGTTTTACTTCTACCTCTTCCTCTAGCTGAAGTTGAAGAAAAATAGAATGGTAGAACAAATTGTGCAAACTTTATTTTTAACAAGATAAACCAAGATACTGATTCTGTTTTCCTCTACTCCGGGTGTTCCTGCTAAACAGAAAATGACTCGCAGAGCATCAGAATAACAACAAAGTAAGTCTGAGATGTAGAATTAGCTTTAAATACAGGTGCCTGTAGAACCATTTTTGGGTAGGGGGATGGAAGTCAAACAGATTTCTCATCTTTCTGTGTCTTGCTTGTATTGAGTGTTAAATCTGAAACTNTGTGTCTTGCTTGTATTGAGTCTTAAATCTGAAACTCCCCGAGGAGAACACAAGAAATCAAAGTGTGACTTTAGCACTACCTGACAACTGTGGCAACTTTTGATTTTTATAGCCAGAATTTCTTGTTTCATTTGAATATTCCACGTAGGACTAATGGATCCAGACCTCAATCCATGTGAGCAGTTTTAGCAATACCATTTGACGCTTGCAATACTTTTATCTACCTTTCATTTGCTTGTTTCATTGGCTTTCTACTCTTACCATTACCTTAGTTTCTCACAAGCAAGTTAAAACCAGGGCCCTTAATGTCTGTGCTGGCTTTAGCAGTATCTTGTCTGACTGACTGATGTGAAAAATCACTGGGATATCTGTGAATTTGTGCATTTATCATTTGGGTGCACACATTGTGGAAGGGGGCAGCTTTTTAGCATAATGAAGCGTTAAGCTTAATAACTTACATGTGGATTTGGACAGTTCTTGG
>VYXD01013643.1:154511-172113 GCA_013397195.1 Hylia prasina | reverse complement strand
GTGCCTGCAGGAGGCGATGCACGGTGAGTGCCGGGGGGTATCCCCTCTCTCCATCGCCTCTCTCCGTCCCTCCCGCATCCCGCGGGGTCCGGCGGAGCACAGCCCCGCGCAGAAGCTCCTCTTTGTTCCCTCCCGCAGAGCACTACAAGCACCACTGGTTCCCCCTGGTGCCCTCCAAGGGCTCCGGCTACCGCTGCATCAGGATCAACCATAAGATGGACCCCTTGATAGGAAAAGCGGCGGGGATGATCGGACTGAGCCACGAGAGACTCTTCCAGCTCTTACCCAGCGAATTAACGCTGTGGGTCGACCCCTTCGAAGTGTCCTATCGCATAGGTGAGGATGGGTCTATCTGTGTGCTGTACGAAAGCCCCCAGCCTGGGGGGAAGGTGGCCAAGCAGCTGGAGAGCAGGACCAGCTGCAAGGAGGAGTGGAGAATTGGCAGATCCAGCCCTTCCAAGAGTTACAACATGATGACGGTTTCTGGTTAAAAACAACTCTGCCCTGTACGATGTTGTATGTATCCCAGCCTCGTGGTAAAGTTAGATGTTACCGAGCTTTTTTTGGTTTTAGCTATTTTTTTTTTCACCCTATAGTCATTAAAGTGGTAGTACTGCCAAGTTCTTCGTGGCCAAGGGCTAAATGTATAAAGCAGTTCTTTACACTGCATGTTCCTTTCTGGGTTGTGTCTTGTAAATGCACTGTACAGTGGGTGGATTGTTTTACACATTTATATTTTCGAAAAAGTTTTGCCTCTTTGTAATAAAAAGCAATATTGTAGCACTCTTTATGATGGGTTTTAGTCAAAATTAGTACTTGCTAAAAAAAAAAAAATCTGCAGTTTGCAGAGCAATAACACAAAGGGGGGGGTTGGGAAACAGATCTAACAAACTGCACATAAATCTTTCCAGTGGTTTGTCTGCACAGACTTCTCTCAGGGTCATTCAAGTTTGACTGTGAGGCACAAATCACAGAAATAACTTTACTTTTCCTTTTTCAAAGCATGCATTTATTTGAGGGTTCCATCACACACCAGTATTTTAGCAAAAAGGAGCGGGGGTTGTTGTCTTGTTATTTCTAGTTATGGGAGTAGGAAAATAAAGACTTGCTTAAGATGCTTCTGACTTGTTTTTTTTTGTTTGTTTTGTTTTGTGGTTTTCAGGGTTTTTTTCTCCCCCCCAGGCTTTTAACATTACTCTCAAAGCTTATTCTGTCCATTTATAATAATTGCAGAAAGCTTTCTAGTTGAAGAGGTGTAGTGGTGAACATCCATCTTTATTTCAGATCACAACAAAACACTCAGTTTTGGGAAAGCTTGCTGGCTGCTTGTCTTCAGCTGA
The DNA here is from genome assembly GCA_013397195.1 of Hylia prasina. Taxonomy (NCBI): domain Eukaryota; kingdom Metazoa; phylum Chordata; class Aves; order Passeriformes; family Sylviidae; genus Hylia; species Hylia prasina. Next base: position 170,773 of record VYXD01013643.1, on the reverse strand, counting down.
ATAATCTGTGTGGAGCTGGGTGGGTTTTTTGGTACTCTATGGAAGCAAAGTTACTCTTCTAATATTTGATCGATTGCAAAAAAAAAAAATTGCTTGAGTTTATAAGGAAATGGAGTTTGGGTTTAAACCTGCAAAGTAGGAAGCTCGAGTGAAAGTGATCATCAATGCTGTAACTCCCTTGTCTCTTCTGGAAGGTAAATCCTGCTGTTTCTGGCTTTGAGTTCCTTATTTTTGTCAGGATCTCTAATACCAGTCGAGTACAAGTTTTGCTGAAGTTATCAAATACAGTAGATTTGATGTAATAACAAAACTTCCTGTTGCTGGTTTGTGTGAATACTCTTAGCCTTGATATCCCAGTAAAGGATTTAATTTACAGATATTGTGATTCCTATTCTAAGAAGCACTGCTTTCTAATTCAGCCATAGAAGGCTGCCTGGCATTGCTGATTTCTGTAGCCTGGTGTTGGAGCACGGTTGAACACTTGATGAAAGGGAGCTTTGTCTGGTGTATGTCAGCAAAAAAACCCTCCTTGTGCTATGTCAATAACATGGTAGAACATACAGCGAGGGAAGGGGCAAGTCTGGGCAAACTGGAAAGGGCAGAACTCCAGCTCACAAAGAGGTTTTTTCTTTGTTTGCCTTAGAAAAAGCTGTGGCTTGCTTCTTGCCGTTTGCTTATTATCTCGGAGGCAGGCTTGTCCAGTGGTATTTGTTTAATCTGGAGGAAATGCACAGTGCAATTTTCTTAGTAATTAAAACTCTGTAAAAATTGATTGTGTGTTTCTAGTGTATCACTCCAATAAATAAGTTTCTGTGTAACTTTAACAAATGGGTGTTAAAGGTCTGGTGGCAAATTGCCTTTTTATTAGATAAGATTGGAAATCGGTTCTCATGACATTGTTTTATTCTCCTGAGGAGGCAGTAACACTTTCCTTTTCCTCTCTGATGAATATTCAGTGTGGGTAATCCTATTTCCTGGGGACCTCTAAGGGATGTATTTGACACATTTGTCAGTAATTGAACAGAATAACTTTAAATCTGCTAAGGGTGAGGTGCCTTCTTTGATTAAATTTCATTTGAAAGGTAATTGGCCTTGCTGCAGATTATATTAACAGCCCACTGGACAAGATAGGTATGAAGTCTTCAGCCTAACAGGAGGTTTTCCATAGCAGAAAACACTTGAAGTGGAATTGAAGATGACTTGGGAGACAGGATATGATTTCCAGCTGCTGGGTGGGGTTTAAAGGAGGGTACAGCAGGTCCTTCAGGTGTTCTGTTCCTGTCTGGTGTCCATGTAAGAGCAGAGAGGAGCCTGGGTTAATCCAGCCATGGTGGATTCTGCTGCTTTTATTAATCCTCCCCTCAGCAATGGGATGTTTCAGATGTTATATAATAAACATCTCCAGTATCCTGTGCACTCTGTAGGTTTGATACCTATCAGTGAATGGGCAATTTAATGCAAGTTTCATATATTTAAGCTACTGGCATAGTGTTCAAGCCACTCTGCAGACAAACAGGTGGGGGACACCGGGGGTGTTGAACAAAACCCACTGAAGCAAAGAAAACACTTGATCTGCAAGTAAATACACTGTGATATCTGTGCGATCTAGAACTGCATTCCATTGCTTTAAAAAACGTCAGAGATGTACTGACAACACAAAAGCTGTTCCAAGGGAATGGAGTGCTTGGTGGTAAGCCAGAGAGGCAGTTATTTGGAGGAGGTAAAGAAAATCAACTTTGTGTTTTCCCTGAAAGGTGATAAGTTTTGTGTTCTGCTGTTGCAACAAACAAGTCAAAATCTAAACATTTTAAAAATGACGTACTTGTCACACAAGACTGACCACATCTCATCAGTCATGACTTAGAACAGACTGGTTTGGATTCTGCAGGAAGATTATTGCATGCTGGCCTCCTTGAAGCAGTAAAAATACATGGAGAAGAATCAGTACGTGCTTGCTTGGATGAGGATGGGTTAACTAAAGCTGAAACAGAGGGGGAAAACCTGTGCATTTGCCTGTTTCTCCAAAATATTGCCTTGCTGCCAAATTAATTACGTAACATTTATCTGAGTGGTAAAATCCACCTGAGACAGAAGGTCCTTCTAGTTTATGCAGCCTGATTATTGTGTATCACATCCCTGAGCTATGTCTTAGTTGGACCTAAGAGCCCAGAGATTAATGGTTTTGCTATGAGAACTTCAAGAGATAAGGGGATTGTCTGTACTTGTTTCAGATTACCTTTAGGGCTAGGTAAATTAAAATATGAACTTTGGGATGTTTAGGTTTAGTTTCTAACCATTAGCGTCCTTATTTCCTTATCCTCAAGATGAAAGGCTTTTCAGTGTGTAGCACTTTATATTGCCATTAAATTAAACCTGCTTTTCATATTTAAAGGATTAAAAAGGTTAAGCTTTTCAAGTTTGAGCATAAATATTTTTCTTTTAACTGGGTTTTACATACATGCTTTCTGCCAACACTTGTTCCATTTTTAATATGTGCCTGAGAATGTGTTCCCAGGGAATGAGTGCAGTGAACCAGCTGATGGGGATCGCTCCGTTCCCACCACGATTTGCTGTTCACTGACAGTGCTGTGAGCTTCACTTCACTGGGAGCAATGCAGAAGTCCTGACAGAGCTGCTGAAAACATGAGGTCTTTCACTTAACTCATTTTTAATTCCTGCAATGCGTTCTTCACTGTTATTTTGACTAGAATGCCACGTGTTTTAGGTGAAGTGCCTGGTAAAAGAACCTAAATAATGAGTTTGTCATTGCTCACACAAAGGACAAATCCCAGGTTTGTTTAATGCCTTTCTGTACAGCTGGGTTGATTTGCATTAATGGTATTGTTCTTCTTTGAATTATACTCTTACTATGAAGTGAATTAATACCTGATAAATTAACCTCATTTTTACATTTAATCCATGATTAAAAGCCTTGTAAGTCTCCTGCAATTTTTAGTTGTTAATTTTTTTACATTGGGACACTTACTCTAGAGAAATTTTCTATTTGTTCCCATATGTACTGGAAAAAGACATTGAGGTCCCACTGATATCCTAAGGCAGCTCTCTTGTGGCTGTGTTTTTCCTTATGAAATCCTAAATTTTATTTTTTATATTATCTGGTCTAGTCATAAGTAAATTTCCATTATTCCATTGTCCTCATGCAGTACAAAGTTATCCACGTTACCAAATACAGGTAGGCATTTACTGATTGCTTCCAGCTTTTTGCTGATCACTTTAGTAATTTTACCATCTTCCTTTTTTCAGAACTGGAATTCATTTAAGTGCAGATGTATCTTAAAAGGTCTTTACCTTTGTATAACTGCTTTTCTTAGCTGTTTGAACCATGGATTTTCCTCTCACGTTTTTAGCTTCCTTCAGATTTTATTTATTTATTACTCTGCATATGTCGGCTTTTTTGTCTCACTTTGGTTTTCTTTAATTATGACTCAGAATTTGGATCTAATCTTCATTTCTGCCTCACGTTGTCTCAGTGCAGCAGCACTCAGCCATCTCTTTGGCTGTGTGTGATTCTCCAGGCTGATCCACGTTGCCATGGCAGAGTGGGAAGATTTGTGTTCATGGGTAATAGAGGTGTGCTGTTCCTGACTAATAAGGTTGATACCTCTTGTAAATTATTTTTCTCATGGTTCCAGAGTCACTATTAGCAATGTATGTGCTATGGGAGTAATAGACTTATGTATTTTCATGGTTTTCTTTCTGGGTAGTGAATTTATTCCAGTAATAACAAGTGATATTTTGCATTCTGTTAGAGGGCTATGCAAAATTTTCAGTGAGAAGTAAACTGTTGATTTTAGCTTGTGATTTGGGTAATTTTGGTGGGCAGTGTATTTTGAGATGGAATTGCATGGAAGGATCTCTTATCTGTTTGGGAGACCCAGTTGCCCCTTGTTTTCAAGCAGCAGAACTATCAATGTCTAGAAAGTGTCAGGAGGCAACGAGAGGGCAAATTGAATTGTGATTTGTGACCACTTTGGGATTATCATTGCTTTAAACTACTGGGCTCTGGATTATTGATGGTGATATTTGCATAGTCTCGTTAGCTGTTATGTAATATCAGTTATTTTTCACAGGGGTTCTTAAAAATCCAAAGAAATAAAAGCTGGAGAAGACAATAAATGTCTGTTCAGCTGAACTAAAGAGCAAATCAGTGTTAAGTCACTGAAAGACAAAGCTGCAAATATCTCTCTTGATAAAATAACTTCAAAACAGGGTGCGAAGAAGAAATATTAAATCACCAAAATGTTTGATAATGTTTCAAGCAAACCTCTAGTGCTAAATAAATACCCATCTTAGAGAAATAAGGTCTTAATCCTGGAGAGATGCAAAGTATGAAAGTTCATCTCTGAAACAAAATACATTTTTAAAAGAAAATACATCTATAAAAGTAAATTCAGTCTTTGCAGGTGCTGTGATGCAGCACATTTCAACACGAACTTTTGAGAGGATAAATTTTTATCAGCTTTATTTGTAGTTGAGTAGTAGTGAGTACAGTGAGTTTGATGAAGCAGTTTTTACTGTGGACCTGTTGTGCCTGCAGGATGATGTTTGGGATGAGGCAAGAGCCCAGTCATGCAAACTGGGCTTAAATTGATCATGTCAGTGATCAGTTAGTGACTTTGGCCTCAGATGACTGATACTGCTTGTGTAACTCCCAGGATTTTCTGCTACATGAATGGAAAAATGAACAAACATACAGGAACCTGAGGGAAAAGGTAGGTTCTGCCAGAAAACATTTCGTGATCTGTCTGGGCCCTGGTTGCTGCAGCACTTTTGGGTAGTCAGAAGAGAATGCTGCATAGAAGCAAGATTGTTGTATCCTCAAACTACTAAACTTCATTTTACACTGAGTGCCACCATGGAACTTGCTTTCCTCCACTGGGACTCTGAGGAGGGAAAGGAACTTGCCTGTTGTTTATAAATATTTACAAACATTTAGAAATTACTTTGTGCCTACAAGACCTAAACTTTATTTTGCATCCTGCATATAGGTGATTTAAATACTAATGAGAATTCCTAGTGTTCTGCATTTTTATATGAAATTCTACTTTAATAACTGACCATATCTATGATACAAATATGCAGTCAACATTTTGCATTAGTTCCCTACATATTATTTATACAGCATGATTAGCATGAAAATCATGTTCTGTGAATGTTTCTGTTGCAATTGTGTAACTTGAGGGTTAAATTTGCATAAAGACACATGTAGGAGTGATGGAAAAGAACATAAACCACTACAGTGCTTTGACTTTTATATATTCCTGGAATGGATTACTACAAAAGCTGACCCCTTGGACTTGCCTTATCTTACTCTGTGAATTTGGATTATCAAGAATAAATGGGAGCAGAATTCTCATAATGTGTGTGATGAGATAATTTATTTAGGGCTCAAAATAACATATTACTCATTTGAATCCTCTCTTCCAGGAAGTTGGCTGTTTTTTTTCTGTATATACCAGAGGTTACATCTCTCCTGACTGCATGTTAAGGGATGTTGCAAGAGTTTTGGAAGTGAATTTTTCCTGTGGATAGGAAAAAGATGCACAAATGTGTTGGGAGAAAGTTGTTTTGTTCTTTTTGCCTCACAGTGTGATAGGCTGATACTGAAACCATTGGATATTTTGATGTGGCTTGTGAGCTAATTTTTGAAGTGGTTGATGTGTGCATGCTAAGTCATCAATTAAGGGTAATTAAATATGTACTTGAATTTAGTACTGAAGTGCTGAACATTTGATGGGAATTAGGTATTTTGATGGATGGAGGTTTTGCTGAGCAAAATTAATTCAGAGTCAGGAACTGTGATATTTATGCAACACTTGATTTTGTCATTAGTCTTTTCACAGATGTTTAGCTAATGTTTCTGACAGGCCTTTTTCAATGACTCAGTGCTACACTTTTTAAGTTGTTGCTTCTGTAGGAGTCAGTGGAATTCCTCCTGTGTTCAGCATTAAAAAAAGCCTTTTGGCTCAGGGCTGGATGAACACTTGAGGCACTTGCACTGTTTAATTGAGCCCTGTGTTAGATTCATGGGAGCTGCTTCCAATTGCTGGATGGAGGATCAAATGAAGATTTAATTGTAGCTGAAACCTGAACTCTTCTGTGAGTCACCTCAGAAGAAAGGCAAATAATTTGTCTGTGTTGTGTCAGAACTGTACGTGTGCACCATATGGCTTGATGGTGTATTCAGGGAAGCTGTGTGTGTGATTTCTAAAATATTTCCTTTTCTTTCCACAAACCTTTAATATTGATTCTTTTTCCAAATGTGTTCTGAAATACTGGACTTTGAGTGGGCTTCATTTTAGCTGTGATCCAGAGGGGCCTGTCTCACTTTGTGACCAGAAACCAGCAGAAAAGCCCATACAAACAGTGCTCATTGTCCTTTCCCCTTCCCTTTCAGAATCGTCTTTCACACAACCTTTTCTCATTAAATCTGCCAAACGTTTGCATCAACATGAAGAGAAATGAATGTTTGTTTTTTTGGCAGACACCACACCACATCTTGACAATGAATTGGGACAGTAACCAGCACTGTGTAAAAAGGGAAGGTGAAGGCAGCACTTCCATGAGGCATTTCTTTCCAGCCTTCTTCCAGCTCCTGTTTTTTACCAGACTGGCCAGTGTAACACTATATTGCAACGAGCCTTTTGTAGTCTGTTCTAACTGGCAGCAGTATTTTAAATGGCCTGGAAGCTCCTTTTGCAAAGAGAATTATCTGTCCCACTATCATTTTGCAGGGAACTGGGGTTGGGAATGCTGAGATCTGGTATCAGCTTTGTTCACTATGCAGGGGCAAACAATTCTGCTTTTGGAAAAAATTACCTGTAACATATTCAGCATATCAGACAGGATCTTAAATACTACTTACATCTTTTTTGTTGTTGTTGTTTCCATATACCTTCTGCTAGTCAGTTTTACAATACTTGTAATTTTACAGCAGTTTTTTTCCTTTGGTGGTTACTTCAAAATTTCTGAAGATTGGATTTTTTGGGGGGTGACAGTGCTGGCTTATTGTTCTTTTTATGACCTATTTCCCAGTGTGGGTAACTGCTTGTAAACTAAATATTTAACGTGTTGCTGTGATTAATTATTTCCACTGCTTTAGGCACATAATTAAACAAATTAAAGCTGGAGTTCCATTTTCAGCATCTCAGCTTTATGCCTATTTACAGCTAGTTTTATTCTTATTTAAAACTGCCAATGAAGTAGTAGCTCTAAAATATATTGTTAAACTGTGACATCAGTAAGTATTCTTCATTTAAACTGTTGTCTCCTGTTTCATGCCTAATTTGCAATTTTATACTCTTTTTTCCCCTGAGTATATGCTGATATCTTTAATTGGCATTTGTTTCTTTTTGTTTGAAAATCACTGAGTGCTGTTTATCCTTCCTTCTGTCCCCCCTGAATTTGTAAGCCCTGTTATCACAAGGGAATTCATGTGGATGCAGCCAAACTGTTCTCTACGTTTTTTCCAATATTCTTTCCTACTTGTGCCACATTACTGATGGCTCTCAACTCATTCCAACGTTTTTCTGTAGCTGTTGAGTGTTTTCCCTGTTTCAGAGGAATGGGACACCCAAGAGACACTCTGAAAGGCAGGTTACCTTTTGCAGTCCTGTGTTCTAACAGACATTTCACTGTGCTGCAGAAAAACAGAGGAACTGAAAACCTTGTATGCAAAATCTGAAGGTAGTTGCCCTCTTTATAAAAAGACAAGGCTGAGCTTTTTAATGATTAAGAGTCTTGGGGGAATTTTTTTCTACCCTCATGGTTTATTTATGGGCCTGCTATTTGCATCTTTGTTTATACTTTTTTGAAAAGAGACTATTTTTAATATTTTTATGCCTTTGTGACCATCTCCATATAAAACCAAATAAAGCAGTGGGTTAATGTTCTTTCTATCATGTGTTATATAAACTCCCTATTCATATAAAAGGATTCCTGTGCATTTTGTTTTAATTGAAATGACTGAGCAGTAACATTTCCTTTACTTTAGACATCTTATTTGGAATGATTGCTTTAGGAAATTGGTGGCAGAGGAGTGGTTACTTTTGCTAAAGGTGAATATTTGTTAGAACTAAACATTCTAGTTTGTCTCTGCAAGAGTTAAAAACTGCAATATATGCGAAATCAAATGGGTAGTCAAGTTGGCAGTAATGTGAAGGAGTGGGCCTGAAACTTTGACAGCAGGAAAGGACAATTAACTTTGTATCATGCACCACCAAGCTTTTCTCAAAATTCAGAAGGGCCCTTGGAAAATGTTCACAGAATGGAAGAAAATGCATTTGGGGGAAGGCTAAAAGTTTTGAGGATATAATCTGTATGTTTGTCCCTTACTCTGAACCATCATAGAGTGATCCCTGTACAAGGATCTTCTAATAAATATTTTTCCACCTCTCAGGGGCACTGAGTTGTCCAGGAAGGTTAATGTATGTATAACTGTACAGAGAACAGGTAAGTGCTGGTTAGGCTGCTCCTTTTTCTGAGTAATGGCTGTGAGCAATTTCTGGTGAGCCAGATTTTGGCAGATAACGTGGGTGATTCTGAAATGGCATTTTCTCCCTTTGAGTCTATGTGAATCTAATCTCCTCTAATGCCTCTTGATGCAATTTTGGTTTAGTGCTGTGTCCTTGATAAGGAATATTTATGGTCTGATTTTCACATCATGATAAATTATGCTCTAGGATTAAACTCTGAAGTGCAATTTGCTTAAAAAAAGTAACAGTTCAGGCTCAGGACCTTCGATATTCTGTACCTTTCTTGCATTATTTGCTTCTGTCTTCCTTTCTTCTACTTTTTGACTGCATCTTTACAACTGCCATCTGTAATCCTCACTCCTATTTTAAGTTTTTCCTTTTGTTATTGTCTGTTGACTTTGAACCTCTTCTGGTTCATCGAGACTAAAAAGAGTGCAAAAAAATACATCCTTAAGCTCAGGGTGACCTATTATCTCATACTGTTTCCCACTGATTTCTTTGTTATTGTTTCAGTGCTAAAGCTTTGAAATAAAAGAAAAATTAGTAAGATAAATCAGCATAGCTTTCAATAATTTTATTTCAGAAGTTCTTGGGGGGATTTTTTTATTATTAACTTTTTAAACCAACAAGAAAAAATTCCACAGCAAAAATATTCTTTAAACTTTTCTGTTTGAAACAAATAGTGCCATGGAACAGCTGATTTAGGAGCACTGAGAAGCTTCAGTAAAATGACAAGAAACTTAAATAATGGGAAGCATTTGAGCAATCTCTTTAGACTGTCTGTAGTAATAACCAGGAGATTCAGAGCTGCTCCTTTCACTGAGTTACCTGGGATCTCCCAATCATATGAGGACTGTGTGCAAATGGCTTTGCTACTGAAAAAACCTCAAATTTCAATCCCATAGATTTTATTCTGTGAGGTCTGGGAGATGTACATGGAGAGGAAAAAAAAAATAATGCACCTGATAGTGTCTCCTTAAACCAGCAGATGAGGCTGTTTCCTATTTTATCTGTTTTGCAACACTGTTAACCCCTGGAAACCTGTAACTGCAATTAAATGCCTGTCTCCAGGTATGATTTGATAAATATAAATGCCTCCCCCCCCTTTTTTTTTCACTGTAACACAGTGTCACAGATTCATAGGTTCAGCTATCAAGTAGATCATCGAGGTATAGCTTTTTAATCTCTAAATTCATGCCAGATGGATTTGTATCTTCCAAGGTGCCAAGCTTGGGGTGAAAAGGGGCTTCATTGCTTTTGGGGGCTGATTCTGTTTTAATAAGTGTAGAATTTAATCTGGAATTTATTCTCACTCATTCATCTTAAATTCAATTCCTTGCTAAAAAGCTTGAGAGATTTCTCTGTGTTTGTGTGTGTATATATATATTCCTGTATATTTATCTTTCTGTCACTGTTAGGAATAGTTCTTCTTTTCCAAGCAACTTGGATTTTTCTTTTTCCTGGAAATCTATTGGAAAGTTGTGACAGCAAAGAAAAGTATAAGTATGAGTAATGAGTATACGAGTGAGACACCATCATAAAGGTTTTTTATTGCAATGGTTATTGCACTTGGTTTTGGCAGATGATCAGTTAGAGAGATCTCATAATTACTTGTTAAGTATCCACTTCGTTCCACCTTAATCAAGAGAGTTGTCGATTGTCACCTTTGAAATAGCTGTTTTAAATCAATAAAGTTTAGTGGAATGTGTTATCACTGATCCTCTGATGGCGCAGTTCCTGTCAATTCTCTTTTGTAACCTGGGCAGATGGAGCAGTGAGGGCATGGGAGAACTCAAATACGTATGTTTTTCTGGGGGAGAATGAAAAAAAAAAACCCAAACCCCCCATCAGTAACAGCTCCTGCACTGCTGAATGAGCCATAATTCTCTCTCCCTAAACATTTCCTCGTTGTGCTCTCTGCTGCTTTTTCAGAGCACACCCAGAGATATCTGTTCCTTCTGCGTGTTTTCTCCTTTCCTTGGAAGGGCCCCACGTGTTTGCCCTGCCAGGAGGTTCTGCAGCTGCTCAAAGTGCAGTTTCATAATCAGCTTAATGTGGTCAGAGAGTGAGCTGGCAGCAGAATGGCAAATCCTGCGCTCCCGGACGCTTTGGGATGTGTTCCCGTTCCTCCCCCAGTGAGGCTGGAGCACTTGTGTGCCTGTGCTGTGAGTCAACTGAACAATTTTTTTGGGAAAAGAAAATCCCACCAGAGAAAACTCGACCATTCATTTGATGANAGTTCCTGTCAATTCTCTTTTGTAACCCGGGCAGATGGAGCAGTGAGGGCCCGGGAGAACTCAAATACATGTGTTTTTCTGGGGGAGAATGGAAAAAAAAAAAACCCAACCCCCCCATCAGTAACAGCTCCTGCACTGCTGAATGAGCCATAATTCTCTCTCCCTAAACATTTCCTCGTTGTGCTCTCTGCTGCTTTTTCAGAGCACACCCAGAGATATCTGTTCCTTCTGCGTGTTTTCTCCTTTCCTTGGAAGGGCCCCACGTGTTTGCCCTGCCAGGAGGTTCTGCAGCTGCTCAAAGTGCAGTTTCATAATCAGCTTAATGTGGTCAGAGAGTGAGCTGGCAGCAGAATGGCAAATCCTGTGCTCCCGGACGCTTTGGGATGTGTTCCCGTTCCTCCCCCAGTGAGGCTGGAGCACTTGTGTGCCTGTGCTGTGAGTCAACTGAACAATTTTTTTGGGAAAAGAAAATCCCACCAGAGAAAACTCGACCATTCCTTTGATGAATGTTCTGCTCTGAGGTGACTCATGGGGGTCCATGTGTCAAGGGCAATGTGAGAGAGACACGGGACTATATGGGCAGACTTGGAATGGAGAAGAAGATCATCCTTTTGAGATTCCATAATGTTTATATTGGTGTCTCTGCTTGGGAACTGCATTACATCTGTGTTTATGTATTGGAGATGACAGATAATGTGAGGTTTAGAACAACCTGCTTATTGATATCAGTCATGACAATTGCTGTAAATTGGGTTCTTCAAGGGAGCTGGTTGGGGGAAACATTAAATTTTATGATGCCATTTGCATACTGAGATCACTCTGAAATTATTAACACTACGGTCAATAAAATGTAGTATGTATGAATTGAAGGGTCTGTCTTTGAAAGTATTTGATAGCTGTGCCAAGGATCAGCTGAAATTTGAATTTCTCAGTAAGTACAAAAGAAACTGATGCCCAGTGTGTCTGTACCACTCTATACATTGCTGTTTGATGTTTCCCATCTATTAGAGTTGGTGTTTCTGAGTATAAACTGAAATGTTAACATGTGACCAATTTACACCAATTAGCAGTTTATCTTCAGGAGACCTTGTACTCAGTGAACCAAAAGTTCTAATGGGGAAGGTTTCAAGGTTTCCTACACGAGTGTTGCCAAATGACACCGGTTTAGCTGAAAACCAGGTTAATCTGCACGTCCTCTTCCCTGTTTAAAGAGGTTCACGCAGGTTCACTTGAGTCAAAAAGAAGTTGAATGGTGTCCTTTAACCATTAACAGGTGCAAGGGCTGGGCACAGGGCTGGGGTATATTTGTGATAGGACACAATGAAGTGTTTTCCCAGGAGCGGTTGCAAGAGGTGTTGGATGGTGAGCAAACAGTGCAACATTAACAGCAAGTTCCTGCACTGAGGAGTGTTGGCCTGGCCTGAAAGCACCACAAGTCCTGTGGCTGCCTGAGTTCTGCCCAGGCTACAGAACTGCTCTGCTTTCCCCTCTTCATGGAAAGACTACTTCGGTTTTTAGTTGCTGGTATGCCCTTTAATACAAGACCTAAAAACTCTGTATCCCTTCATCTTTCCCTCCTTGCCCACAGATTAGAGGCTGTAAGAACACACTTGGAGGAGGTGCTTGGATGGGGTTGGTCTTGTTCATTTTCTGCCTTAATACCCTGTCAAAGCTACTAGGATTTCACCACAGTCTTTTGCTTTAATGACTTCCTACAGTTTATCTTCTTTTCCATATATTTTCTCTTACCAATCAAAAAAATTCACCACAACACTGTTTTTCATTTGTTTGTGTTTTGGGTCACGTCCCACTGGTAAATAGTTGTTTTTCTTTTCAATAAAAGTACAGACCTCCTGTGTATAGGAAATGTCTTTTAATTGTCTATGTGTAAAAAATACTGTCTGTCCTGGAAATCTTTTGGAGTTAGATATACAGAACAAAGTTATTCTTTATGCTGTGTCTATAACTTTGTAACTCCCTCAGACTGCATGGAGCAATTAAAGTTCTTGATGGTTATAATGTCTGTTTATCCATGTCTGTGGGAAGATTGTGCAAGCTCTTATCTGCTAACAACACAGACATGGATTTATCTTTATTCACGTAAAGTCACCTTGTTATTTACAGCCTTATTCCTGAAGACATGACTTCCTTTATTTCTAAAATATTTTACTGGGGTTCAAAGTACCACATATGCTTTCTAAAAAAGCCACTGAATGACACACTCCAGTCCTATTCTAATCTTCTTTTCTTTGTAGGGTCAATGATTCTCAGTCAGTGTGAGGCAGTGAAATGACATAGCATGAAATTTCCTGCACTTATGTGTGTGAAATTATGTGGAAAAACCAGGAATTCAAGAAAGAAACAGTGTCATGGAGCAACGGTGTTGTCCTGATATGAGAAAAAAACCCCAAAACTTGAAAATTTGAATGATGTGAGTCACATAAGTATATTCCATTTCTGCTGGTCTAAGTATAAAATAATAAAAGTCTGAAACTCAATCCTATTTAAATGTAATTTTATCTTTTGAAACTGAAAATGGTGTAGTAGTTTAAAACTCATAGTAATAGTATTTTGTAGCACAGTTTCATTGTGGTATTACCATTTAATATTTTTGGACTCATTGCCTTGAATTTGTGATTTTTAAACCTGATTTCTCCAGGCAGATGTTTCTAGGCCACAGGATAGGATCTTTTGTGTCATGATTACTCTTTTCATAAAGAACAAAATAACCTTTCTTTTATATAGAAGTCTTTCATTTTAGGAACCAGGAGAACTAAGATGTGCCTATTATAGCAAAAATCCTTCTCATGAGCTTACAAGACCTTTGTATTATTGGAACCCAATTTTATCACAAGTGTCAGGTAATTCTATTTTTTTTTCCTCAGGTGTGGGTTTATTGAACTTTTTATAAAAAGAATGTTAACATTAAATTCTTGCCTGATACTTTTTTGTCTTCCTCAAAGTGATTAAGTGAACTGTGGACTGCTCTTACAATTTCATCCTCATTTCCTTGTGAACTTACAAATTGCAAAAGATGGCAAATGGGAGACTTCAGTGTTGGTGGCTTCCTACTACCAAAGTATCCTGAGAAACAGTGACTGTGCCATAAAGCACAACTCTGAGGAAAAGAGATTTCAGGCCTGTGGTGCTCTCCCAACTCCTTTGTGTGACATCAAAAAAAGAACTGCTGAGGGGCTGGAGTGGGGGCTGGAGAACTGAAGGTACTATTACATTATGCACTCCTGCTGCAGTTTTAAACTCATTTATTTACATACTGAAATACCACAGGATACCTGGCCATCTGCTGAGATCCCCAGGTGGATTTTGCAGGTCACTGAGCTCTGTGCTCACAGACCTCAAGGCATCTAATTAAAACTCAGCCAGGTTGTGTCCACACCAGCTGTAGTTACACCACCTGACAGGGGAATTCCAGTTAAGCAATACCTGAATGTCATTAATGGCACCAGAGCTTCTGATACTTCAGTCCAAGCATGTTGTAGATAATACCTGAAATGAGTAATAAGCCCTGATAATGCAGGGAGAATTAATACAAGTTAAATAGGCTTTTGTCCCTCCAGTTTCACGTAATAAGTGTATTTTCAGAGCACCACCTCAAATTGCCCAAGTGGGAGTTCTGCACCTTGGAATGCTGGAGGAAGTGCCCTGCTAGAGAAGGAGTATTGAAACTTGGTGTCCTCAGTGCTGTTTACCCATGCACTCAAGCCTCCACTTTATTTTTAACTCTGTAGGTGTGCATTTTTCAGAACTATGAAAGAACGTGCTAGGCTAGAGTTCCTTTTAAAATTGAGACAAATTAATTTTGCATTGCAAGACAATACATTGGTATTATTTCCCTGTGTATTTCTCAGTGTAAGCTAATAAGTGTTCATATACTGAAATTCCTGAAGTACAGTTATTTTTTAATGAAAGTATCATAAATACCACAGTTTTACAGTCCTGAGTGAAACTTCTTCATATCACTCTTAAAAGTCAGAATAGTGTGGTTAATTCTTGCATTTTAGATATGCATTTCTAGTAACACAACATAGGAAACTGCAAACACAGTTGACAGAAACCTACTTTAAAGAAATCACTGTCATTATTTTCATCTTTATCAAATGGCCAAAGGAGCAAGAATTCCTTTTTCAGGTAGGCATGTATAGTATGCTAAAAAAGGAAAAATTATTATCAATTAATATTTTAACATATATTTTGTTTAACCCCCATTTTTTAGTGAAATTGGATGATGTGCTCAAGTTACACCACACACATTTAAAAAAAATCAATGACTCATTGCAGATTTATGTAAGTATTATTTTCAGCCTTCTAGGTGCATCTTCTCTCTCCATAAAAAAAAGGCACAGTTTACTTGGCTCTGACTTTCTTTGAAAAGCTGCAATAGAGAGTCAAGTTTGGGTACTATCCAAATTATACAAATGTTCATTATACAGAGGAAAGCTTCTGAGTGTTAATTACCTCCTTTTGTTTCAGCCTGGCCCCCATCATGAAGAGCCTTGTGAGGAAGAAGGAAAGGAAAAGAGGAATTTCAGAGAGTCCTTAGGGATTGTTTTAAAATAGTCATTGAAGGGTAAATTTCACTGCTTGTGGTCAAAACCCATAATCATAAAAATTACTCGATTTAGAATTTCTAGAATTTAGTCCTGTGTTTGTGATAGGGAGATTGGATCTTTAGATTGTTTTCTATTTATGGTAAATCATGTATGTATATATTCATACTTGGGAAAACGGCTTAATGTTTAATTTTTTATGAATGTTACACAGATGTTCATCTTTCTGCTTGTAACATTAGGTATTTGAATGACCTGGTGCATTGGTGCACAAGGCTAATTAAACAGATACTCGACTGCAGGAGAAAACATCTGTAAAATTCAAACCAGTGTAGCTGGAAACGGTAGTTGAAAAGACTTTGGAAGGGACTGCCCAGGTGGATGGAGGTGTTTAAGGAAAGACTGGATGTGGCATTTAGTGTCAGATTTACAGGGTGGTGACTGGTTGTATGTTGGACTTGGTGGTCTTGGAGGTCTTTTCCAGCCTAATTGATTCTGTGAAACACAATCCCAAAGGGGTGAAAACCTCCCAGCTATGCGCAGAGCCTCTGCTGCGAGCTCATCTTCCCCACGCTGAGTAGGTTATATGTGCACCCCGTACCGCAGAACACACGGACTTGGAAGGGACCCCTCGGGATCACAGTCCAACTCCGGGACACCCCAACATCCCACCCTGTCCCTTGTCCAAACTCTCCCTGAGCTCTGTCAGCCTCGGGGCTGTGACCGAGGGGAGCCTGTTCAGTGCCGACCCCACTCTGGGTGGGTTATTGATAAAGATGAGGTGTCCCCTCAGTTTCCTTTTTTTCCAAGCTGAACAAACCAAGTGCCCCTCATTAGGCTTCCCCTCCCGATCTTTCTGCGTCCTTATGGCCTCCTTTGGATGCTCTCTAACATCTTAATCCCGTTTTTTATGGTCTGGTGCCCAAAACTAGACACAGCACTGAAGGTGAGACCAGAGCAGA
>VYXD01013643.1:79985-154040 GCA_013397195.1 Hylia prasina | reverse complement strand
CTTTTTTTACAAGCTGAACAAACCAAGTGCCCCTCATGAGGCTTCCCCTCCCGATCTTTCTGCGTCCTTATGGCCTCCTTTGGATGCTCTCTAACATCTTAATCCCGTTTTTTATGGTCTGGTGCCCAAAACTAGACACAGCACTGAAGGTGAGACCAGAGCAGAACTGGACCCTCCCCTCCTTTGACCGGCCCTTCCCGGAGGCAGAAGATGCTTTTCCGCCGCCGGCTGTGCCCGGGCTGCCCCTGAGGGCTCTCGCTGCCCTGGACAGCGCTGCCCAGCCCGGCCATGGCGGCGCCGGCGGCGCTGCCCGGCCTCAAGATGGCGCCGGGCGGGCGGGACTTCCCGCGGCTGAGGGCGGGCGGCGCAGCCGCGATGGTGGCGGCGTGAGGCGGCGGGGCCGGNACGGCCAGTGAGGATGGGAGGGAGAGCAGCCGACGGCCGGGCAGCTGCCGCCTGGAGATGGGAGCTGTGAGGAAAAGTGCTAAAAATCCCTTCTCCATCACCATTCCTGGGTGTGGGTGATGTGACAGGAGAAAGCGAGCTGCTGAAGGCTTCTTTTTCCTTTTGACACCGACTCTGGCTCTGTGAGGAGTTTGAGCACTCGCTGCAGTGCTGGGCCGGGCTCCCGACTCTAATTTAGGTTTTTGGCTTTGCCAGAGGGCTGGTGTGATGTGACCCCGACGGTCACTTCATCCCCATTCTCCCATCTACCTGTTGGTATGTGGTTTTTTTTTTGTTTGTTTGTTTGTTTTTGTTTGTTTTTGTTTTGAGTTTTTTGCCTTTTTTAATTTTTTTTTTCCATTTTTGTTTGTCTGGGGTTATTGGGGGGGGGGAGAGGGCACTGGGGGGGGGGGATGTATTTTATTAAAAAAACCAAACCCAGTAAAATATATTCAGCACTTAAACCAGTAATGATTAAACGAAGCTGAATCCAATCAAAAAGACTCAGTTTATGTTGGCAGTGTATGCGTGCCCCCCTTGCATGTACATTACTTACTTATATATTGGGATACGTGCCCTTTGAAGGAGTTTATTCATTTTCTAAAAAGTGCTTGTGGCTGTTTTTGTGCTTTAAAGATGTATTTGTATTTCAGTTTAAAAGCTGGTATGGATTTGCCACAGAATGTTCTTGATGATTCATAGATCAAAACTCAGCAAAGCCAGAATGATGAAATGTAGGATTTTTGTAGAAAAAGATCTATAATAAGAGTTGAATCTTCAGAAGAATTTTCTAAAATTAGGTCCGAATGAATGACTGAAAATACTGTATTCTTTTAATGTCTGTATTCTGTATTATAAGTATGAATTAGTTGTAAAATGCTAACAAATACCAAGCCTGAGAAAAAGCTAAAAATCTTGTGGTGCTCTCCAGACTTTAGGAGGGGCACTTCTGTGACTCTGGCTTTCCCCCCCTCTTTTTCTTTATATCAAAAACTATTTAAAAGCTATTTTTGCTGCAAGAAGAATGTGAATGATTTTGTTTCCTGTCACATTTTAGCTTTGAAAAAGGCAGCATAGAAACTACTCAGTCACTGGATGACGGGAATCAGGATAAATAATGGATTATTAGTGATGTAATTGTGATTATCTTTAAAGATGTGGAAAGTGAGGAAGTCAGCCAGTGATTCAGAATAGCTGCTGAGCGTGCCAGTTCTCTTTTTAACAAGATCCTAAAACTTTTAAGGTAGAGTGAAAGTGAAATAGATACAATTTTTCCTTTATAGACAACTTTGAAACAGTACAGCTTACATTTTGGATCTTTGTGTCTACAGACGGCAAAGTCTGGTAAACTTGAAGCCTATAAATACTGTTTAGATGTTAATTGTAACTTTGTGCCTCTTACGAGCAGGACATACTCGCACCATTAATCATCGTTCTCGTGATGTGGTGTTAGGTTATTCTCAGGTTTGTGTGAACGGGTCAGCAGCACAGCTAAGACATTTGGACTGTCCTCTATTCCTTCTGTGGCTGCTCAGTTCACATTTTGTGTGTATCAGTGCCGGAGGAAGGGAAAGGGATTTGGTGGTGGTGGGAGAGGCATGAATGGATGCTCAGATAGACACAAGTGAGAGGCCAGATTGGAACAGTGCATGTGCTTGTTGTTTCCATGTTCTGATGTGTAGTGGTGTTTTGAACTGTGGAGAGAAAGCTGGTCCCTGACTCTCTAAGTCTTAGCATCTCTTCCTTGCTTTTAGAAAATTTAAGAAGTTTTGTTTTTTTAAACTTCACCAACAAAGTGAGTCCTTGTCCTTCTGGAGAAGAGGGCACGAGCCGCTTTGCCTCTCACCAGATGAGGTCTGGGGTGTTGTGTTTGAAGTCCTGCTCTCTGCACTGCTCCTTGGAGCCCTGATAACAGCCCTGTGCAAGGTCGTGTGTGCAGCACACAGGGTGTGAGGGCTGGGGTGGGCAGCCTGGCTGGACACTCCTGTGCCTGCCTGTGAGGGCTGTGCCTGGGCTGGCGATGGACAGCGAGGGCTGTAAGGCCCATGTCATCACAGGCTGCTCTCCTGTGTTTAGGCTCTGCTCCGTTCCCTGTAGGTTGCCCTTTAAGACATGAATGTCAGGCATTGTTAATCCAGTACAGCACCAAGTTAAAAAGTTGGTCATGGAAAAGTCACATGCCCAACAAACAGCTCTGCTGGCAGAGAGCTGATACGCCCAGGACACAGAGCCGCCTTTCCAGCGCGTCCAGACAAAGCTTTGTGTGGCAGTGGCATGCTGGCATCCTATGGAACGTGCTCTCTTGTTTCCATCAAAGTGCTGTCAGTGCTGGCTGTGCTTTTTCCTCTGGCTGCTTATTAATCCTGCAGGATGTAACAGTGACAGGAGTGTCACTGGGTGCTGAAATCACTGCAAGTGCATCTCTGTTCCTTGTCCCTCCAGTGCAGGATAAGGATCCTGAGGCACGGCATGGGCTACTCAACACAGCTCTTCTTACAGTGGGAGTTTTAGAGAGTTGCTTTAATTAGTTTGGCAGCATTCAGACAGTGATCCGGTGAATAAAGATGCAATGCCTGCCGAGCATTTCCAGTTCCCATTGTTATCACCAGAGCTCTGTGCTTGCTTGCTTGATGAGCACTCAAACTTCTGCTTTCATGAATTTTTAAAGTTTCAGTTCTGGAGAATCCAAAGTTCCAGAAGATGTACAGAACTATGGTACAAATGTCGCTCGTGATCAAGCTTTTCCTTTTGGTTTTTATTGAAGCTGTGAATGAATTAATCCAAGTTGAAACTGAATTGTGGTTGAAAGGCCTTTGTGAAGTCTTGCAGTCTGCTGAAGTGCTAGAATGAATGATCAGACAACTTTCCTACCTCATGATTCTAGTGTGAAACACAGGTGGTAACTCTGAGGCGTTGGTGAGACATTTGTGCTGCAGGACAGATACAGACACGGCACCATCACAGCCAAGCAGGTGGTTTAGAAAGGAGGTTTATTTTTCCTGGAGTTTTTAGTGGAGAGTTGCTCCTTCTGCTTCAAATTTGGCTTCAGATTTAAAAAGAGAGCTGAGCAGTGCTTTCCCTCCTCCTCCCTACTCTTGAGCAGTAGAGAGGGCTCAGAGGAACTGCTGCAGAAGTTATCTCCTGGTAAGCTGTTGTGTCTTTCTGCTGCACAGATCCTAAATATTTCAGAAGTGAGCTGGAAATCCTCCTCGGGAGTTCTGCACTTTAATCAGTTGTTTGCTCTTATGGGACACTTAACACTTCATTTCAAAAGGCTTCAGTAGATGTTTGTAGAAAGCAGTGTAAGCAACTCTAGGAATAATAACTTGGATTTCCTTCTGCTGTTGAAACATGTGCTTGTAGTCTGCAGAAGTTGCTTTATGACATGGAGTGTGTACGTTCCTCGTGGCCTCTGTTTTACTTCTGATGTGTGGAGATACTGTGGTAACCAAAAGCCTAATTTTGAAATCCATTTGAACATAAACCCCGTGTTTCAGGGTGAGTATGGGGAAGTGGAAAATAAGAGTTTTTTTCCCCCCAGATTGGTTTTTATTCGGTGAGGTGGTCTAGAACAACCTTGGCATGTGCTTGCAAAAGGTTGTGGTTTATGACTTCAGATGCCTGGATTGTTAGTGTTCATCTACTTGATGTCTTGGAATGTTTGCAGCTCCAGCAGATATCTTTGGGTTTTGATACAGGACTTCATTAGTAGATGCATAAACCATCTCCAGAGCAGCTGTGAGCTTCCAAGTAGGAAAAGGGAAGAGGGAAAGGAGGGGAGATAGAGAAGGTAAGTGAAGCATAGCTAAGGAGGTAAGCAAACTCACACAAGATTCTCAAAATCAGTGCCTGTAGTAAACAAATAATGCCTTTGCATTATGAAATAGTTTTCCTGTGGCTGGTTAGTTGTTTTGTTTATAAGAATAATGACAAGTTCAGTTCTGTTGCAATAATTACTTGAGGAGAAGACAGGATTGTATGTTTAGGCAGAAGGGTGTTGCTGAAAGAGTGGAAAGCTTCTGGTAGGAATGACTTGGTTGTCTGCAGCTTTCCTCTGCTCTTGTTTGGCAGAAAGGGATGATGCTGATCATTAATTGCTGTCTCGTTGAGAGACTCTTCTTAAGGTGCTTTTTCTGATGATGTCATTTTGTACAAGTCCCAAAACTTGTGTGGCCTGTTTCTTCTGTTGTTTTACTCTGTGGAGTTGCCTGAATCTGTTTTGTGCTATTGAAGTTTGTGTCAGTACTCACATCCCCCAAAATTCCAAGTTGCTCCTGAGAAATTCCAGGTCCCTGAATATAAAGCAAAACTTTTTTCAGTTGTGTTCTGATTTTTTTTAATATATTTTCCCATTACTATCTATGAATATCTTGATTTCATGAAAATATAGAACAGGCTGCTGATTCCTGTATTAAAGAATCTTCAGTTGGCTGTTCTTGTGGTTATAAATATAATAGTTTATTATTAATGGCCTTCTCTTAATATTCCTCTGATTTAAAATATGGCCACACTGTGGTGTCTTGGTTCTTTTACAGAAAGATATTACTAGAAAAGGTAAAATTTCTGTTGAATTTTATTTTGCCTAATGGGAAAGGCATAGTTTTGGTAAGACTTGAACTTAAACATTTTTGTCTCCTTGATGAGATTCTTCTATTTACCTTACAAACCTGTGCTAATTCTTACTTCTGATGGATTTGGGAATTATGTAATGTAGGGAGGAGTTTTATGTCTGGTTCTATAGAATTTTCTGCCTCCTCTGTTTGGTTTTTTTTTTGGTGTGTGCCTGTGGTGTTTTTTTTATATTTCACAGGGCATTTCTTTGACCTGGCTTCTCCAGCATTGTATTTTTTTTTTTTTTTGGGTGTGTGCATATCTCAGCAGTGTGTAATTCTAAACATTGTTTAACAAAACCCCCACACCTGCACACCTTTTCCCTGCTTAGACAAAAGGACAGGAAGACAGCTTGATAACTAGAGGTATTTATCCTTCTTTATTAGTTGTCATTGCTTTTGATTTTTTAAAAATTTTATTTACTTATTATAAACAAGTAGAGGAGCTGCTGCCCAAATTGACTGAAGCAGCTATGAAAGCCAGTTGAAAAAGCCAAGTATGTGATCAGGGTGTGTCACCAGTGAAAAAGGAAGAAGATGCCTGTCTTGCTGTGAACAGCAATGAAGTTTTATGAACAGAGGGCAATCACCAGTTTGAGTTGGAATTTGGGAACCTTTGTGACACCTGGATTAAACTGTAGGATTCCTTGCATTGACCTTGGCTAATTGATATTTAGATACACATCTCTGGCCTGTGGATGGAAAAAAATAAGTTTTGTATTTGTTTGTATTCAGTTCTTTGGCTAAACAGGTACAACTGTGGCTGTGGATGCCATAACTAATTGAACTAACTCTACTTGAGTGCAATCTACAAAGGTTTTACTATAAACAAAGAATTAAAAGTTGGAAGTACTTCCAATTCTGTGAATTAGCTGTGAAGCTTTTTATTAACACAGACTTCCCCCAAGGTATTAGGTTGAGTCACCACCAAGGAATTTTAATTCTGTATTGGGATTTCAATTCTGTGTTGTACCAGAATGAAATTTAAATTTTCCTCATGTTTTCCAGGTTTCTGCACTGAAAGGATGCTCTGAATGCAGAGCAGTTCAGTGTCTCCCATGAAGTGAAAGAGAAGTTTATTTACCTGAATGGAGAGAGGGACAGAGAGCAGAAAGGCAGCAGTTAAAACTTTTCTTGTACAAGTGTTTTGTAGCTGCAGATGGGAGAGCACAGCATGTGTGTGGATGGAGATGGGAGACACAAGCTCTGTGCTCTAACACTAATCCCATATGGCAGCAATCATTGAACTGCAGCAGCAGCAGCAGCACCTCTCTCCTCCCTGCAGAATACTTGTTTCAGAGGTGCTATATTTTGCTAATAATGAGTGTTGGAGCAGACTTGTCTTTTGGTGACCTTCTTTGGAAATTCAGACTCTACTTTGGGTCTATTTTTTTCTTTTTTGAGAATGCTGAAGACTACATGCAGCGAAAATGTAAAACAAGTCCCAGTTTTGCAGTCAAGTTCAGGAGATCATTAGCCTTGATTAAAAATGATCCTGGTTTTATTCTGGTTGGGTTCAGTGCTAGCTCAAACTTGAATGAGTTCCTTTTTGCAGCTGAGATCAAGTTTTTGCCTTAAAAAGATTTCTTTTGTGTCTGTTACAAGTGCTGGTAAAGCAGAGATGGAGTTTCTGTGCTGCTCCTGTGCCTGCCCTGAGCTGGCAGTGGCCGTGGGTTGGTTGCTTTGGATAAAGCAGCCTGCCTGACCCAAAGCTGTGTAGGAGTGCTCAGTCCAAGAGCCTGCTTTATTCTAGACACTCTTTTGGTTCTTCCTCCCTCCCAGCTTTTCAGTGGCTGGTCCTTTTGCCTTGGTGGATTTCTCTGTGACATGGAATAAAGTGTCCAGGAGGTGTTGTGACCTCCTTGGACTGTCCTCCCTGACCTGCTTTTCTTGGGAAAGAACAGAGCCACTGGATTCTACATGAGCACAAGTCTTGCTTAGGTGCCTTTCTGCCTGAGTTGTTCTGGATGCTGAGAATTATTCACTTGTTCTAACTGTCTGTTTAATTATTTAACTCCATTCTAATCCCTCTCACTGTTGTGACTCTTTATTTCCTGCCCCCCATTAATAATTTCCTGGTTTCCCCAACACAACATCAGGTGACTTGGCAGCCTAATGCTGGGAAATGTGTTGCTGATAGAGAGGGCTCTAGGGCAGCTTAAAGGGAGGAAGCTTAGGATGTGTTTTTATGTTCTGACTAGTACAACTCACCTCTTTGCAGATGCATGAGGTATTTGATATGCTTTTAAATGTTCAGGGCCATTTTTTCCTGGTTTCACAGGAAGGACATCAAGGCCATGTGCTAATGGACACTGAGGGCCAGGCATCAATGGGTTTATTCATCCTGTTCTCTCTCTGGTTTGTGTTTCCACCTTGTACCAGTGGGTGTATCACTTGATATCATTTCAGGTACTCTGATTAGCTGCTTTGGCTGAAGGGCAGACATTTCCTTTGCAGTCTTGCAGAGTGCAATCATTAAATTCTGGAATTGGTACCATCTGTGTATTGCAAGGTTATAGAAGCTTAGCTATAAAGTGAAACCTGAGGTAGTGCTTGACTCTCATGGGAATCAAGATCATAACCAAGCAGAAAAAAAAATAAAAATTGGAAAGAGCACCTGAAGTCTGATGCAAGCTGTGAGCTCTGTGCTATAGAAAACAAGTATGGAGGGTTTGCTTTCAAATAATGGTTTGCCATATTGAATGGTGTCAAGCCAGATGTTATGCCAGAAATCCTTTATTCATGTTAAGAAATAAAAGCATTGTTCTTCAAGGACTCCTGTGCTAAATAAAAGAGTATTGTTCCAATTTCTGAATGCTTCTTTGCACTATGTGTGAGCAATTGCTAAACTTCCTCCATGCTGGCAGGAAGTGTAGCTTTCCTCGCTTTGTTTTGTGTGGTCTTATCCACCTTCTGAAGAACAAAACTGAGTTGGAAAACAACTGTGCATGATATTACCAGTGTATTTCATTTAAAAGCTGCAAAATTTTCTAGCACTTGGTTTGTTTCCATGTCTTATAACCCTTCACATTGCACAGCACACTGGCCTGGGATGAGGAGACCTTTAAAAATGTCTTGTGTTGAGTATCGTGAAGGTAAGCTTTGGCTGAAGTGCCTGGGCAGTGTGGTGGGCATGTTTTCACTGAGTTCTAGCATTTCTCAGAAGGAGGAGCTCTCCCTGTCACTGTCTTTTCTCAGATGTGAAGATAACACTTCTTTGTCCATTTTTCTCCTTCCCAGAAACTGCATTTTCTGAATAGAAAACCATTGTTTTCTGTTCAAATCCCTCAAACTAGAATTGAAATTGAATGGGTTGGGGGATGTAGATTTAGAATAAAAAAAGTCAGAATAATTTTTTTAGTTGAGAAACACTGCATGCAGGCTGCAGTGTGCTACTGCAGGAATAGCTTGATATCAGCTAAACAATTCCATAGTTCATGTTGTGTACCCTTGGAACTGTCAATAGTCAGTATTTGCATATCACTGTGTTCAGTTTGTCTCCCTCCTTTGGGCTGAGAATTAGGATGTGCTTTCTGTAGGTGCCATTGCTGTAAACCCACAGTGATTAGGGTGTTGTGAATAACCCCAGTGGTAGGTCTGGCATCCTTAGAGCTGTGTTTGATAAGTTCTTGGTGGCTCTTCAGGGTCAGCAAAACAGTGGAATAATTAACTAGTTATGAAGAAATTCAGAGCCTTTACAGACACTATTTTCTCTAATGACTTTGTATCTTCATCTCCTTTGGCAGCAGTGTGTGAAATTAGTTGCAAAAAATAGCAAAGTCAGAGTTGTAGAGAAGATTTGTTACCAGTCTTTGGGAGTGTTTCACCCCATGTATATAATTGGAAGCTTGTGGCTTTTATATGCACAACTTTAAAAGAAAGATGGATTTTCTTACTCTGTTTCTGTATTGTGTGCCTTTTAAAGCAGCAGGTCATGTAAAATTACAGATAGTACCTGCAAAAATGAGTCTTTAGATGGCAGAATTTCTGAGGTGGTGTGGAATGAGGGAGATGATGGGTGTGGGAAGGGGGCTGAAGTTCCTTCTGGGACTTAGAGTCGCTCCTCAGAGCCTTGTTCTCTACCAGTCGGTCTCACATATGTGAGCACAAGTTGGGAGTCAACGAGATGAGAATCTTTTCCCGTTCGGGAAGGAGATGTCAGAGTAGTGCTTTGCCTCCAGACAAAAGCAGTCAATGTGTGCTGCGTGAATAATAATAGAGTGATAACAAATGACGCGAACCTGCTTATTTGGGAAAGGAGAAGCTGATGTTTCCCAGGCTTTGTGTTTGGACAGGCTAATTCCTTGTATTTTTGTACAGAAATTTACTTTAAACCCGTGTGAGCAGACGTGGTAAGAGCAGAGGGAAAATACACATCTTGCTGTATATCTAAGCAATCTTAACAGCAGTTGAGCTAATTTTATTTTTTCCTATTTCTTTCGCTGCCACCAGCTCTTATCTAAATTTTTGTTACTAATGTAGCAAGAGACCTGAAAAAAAATCTCTGTGATACAAACCAGGTTGTTCCCTGAAGGGGAATATCGAGATTATAGATTTGCCCCAGTTGTGTTTAACTTCTGAAAACTCTCCAGTTCAGGAGGCCTGCATTTTATGACAGTGAGGTCACAGAATAAGGTCATTATCAAACACCAAGCTGTAAAGAAACAAATGTAAGCTTTTATCCTGGTTTCATAATGCTACTGCCTAATCCAAAGTACCTGGATTGATGCCAGTCATATTTTGGCCGAGCTACCAGGGATTACTTTATTTTTTGGATTTTATTGAATAAGATTAATATAATAGCTGTAGTAACTGCTCTGGAGAATAAAAAATCTTAGAGGTAAGCTTTAGGACCAAGCCCAGGACATTTTTTTCCCCAGTGTGTGTGCACATCCTCCTGGTTCTGCGATGCCACCGATTTGGAGTATTTTCACAGCTCCTCCTCCCCTTCTTGGCAATCCTTAACTTTGTTCTGCTCTAACCCAGCAGTTGTTTGGTGATGAGGTGCTAAAGAAGTGTTTGCCTTTCTTGGTGGGGCTGTAAACTGCAGGCTGCAGACTCCAAATGCTGTGGCTTGGGCTCGAGCCCCTCTGAACACTTCTGCTTGCATCATCTCCGGCTTGGGGATGTGTTTTCAGAGGTGCAAGCTTTGGGATCCTTGTTGCTAGTGTTTGTTTTGGGATCCTTGTTGCTAGTGTTTGTTTTTAGTTTTCCATAACAATTGGAAATGGTTGTTGTCGCAGTCCTGGAGCCACGAAGAGCATTGTTATCAACTATCAAGCTGCTCTGCTCTCCTGTGAGAGTTGTCCTTAAATCCCTTATTTGAGAGTAAGAGCAGTTGTATGTGATGTTCTGATGGGGTGGTTATTTTTAGTCTTTTGTCATTAAATGGAGACTGAACATATGCAGGGATTGAAAATAATCGTAGAGAATTCTTCCTTTGAATTCATTATTTTTCTGACTTATCTTACATCAAAAGATCTGAAGCCTTTTAATGTTTTATGTGTTACATTTGCCTACATCCATACAGTATCTCTTTTTTTCCCCCCCCTTCTGCTTGCAGTCTGCTTTTTTCATCTTTTTATCTCTCTGGGACTGTTACCCAGCTAACAAAATACTCTGATGGTGGTGACAGTGATGGAAGTGGTGCTAGGCACCTCTGTAAACCCTTCCATTGGTTGTGGAGAAGGAAATTTAGGAAGCATTAGGGTCTACTTGATCTGATTCTCAAAGTGCAAAGGAGTAGTGACAACCTCTTCAGAGACTTGTTCCCTTTGGGATTTGGGCCATTTTCGTGCATGCAGATAAGTATGGCACATATTTGGTGTTCAGTCTGCAAATGTAAAAAAAAATTGAAGGCATTTTAAGAGAACTGGCAAAAAACCTCATGGCAACAACCACCCACAGTATTTCCAAGTAAAGAATCAGCCAAGTGAATCAGAAATGCAATAGCACGAAAAATGTGGGCCACTGTTTTTGGTGGTGACACTTCTGAAGCAGTTGGCATCTGTGACATCTGATGGGTTAACCTTGGTGCTGTGGAACTGGTATTGAAATGCACAGAGGGATGGATTTAGCTGGAAACTTGCCTCAAAATAGGAAAGAAGTGTTTAGAGGGTTTTTTGAAGTTTGGTTTTGGGGTGGGTTTTTGTTTGTTGGTGGCTTTGTTTTCTTATTTCTTCTAATCATCTAATAGTCTTATTAAAATGTGTGGGCTGGCTGGTTTAAGTGCATCCATGAGGTTTTGTCTGAACAGTGCTGTGTTTCCTTTTGACATCTTTAGACCAGCAACACGTTCTTCTTTTGCCATATGTAACTTTGGTCATTTTGCCAAATCAGAAATGACTTGCTGATGAACTGTCCTGATTCCTGTGAGAGCAAATCATGTTTTCCAGAGCCCTGGTTGGAATCTTGGCTGGGAACTGATTAAAAGATAAATGTCTACAGTAGCCTTGAAAGATTTCGGAATCATGTTTCTGAATGGATTAGAAGTGATAATCAGATCACTCCATCACTGATCCACTTACTTTTGAATAATTAAAGCAGGAGATCCAAATGGTTGAAACACTGTAAGAGTAACAGAGTCTGCACACAGAGCTACAGGCTCATCAGGCCTGGGCTCTGTTACCCCTGTGTAGGGCATAGCAGGAGAGGAGGTGTCACCAGGGGTCTTGTCACAATTACAGGTGACTGTAATTACCACTCTGGTGGTATCTCATTTGCTGTTGGGACACATCTTCCAGGACAGATCAAATTTACATAACAGCCAAGTATCCTTTTATGTGAGAGTGTTTTCCAGACGTGGGTGAACGATGAGATTTATGGTGGTGTGAGATTTTTAGATCTAGAAGGGGCCTTGTCTGGTTTCACTGGCAATCTCTGAACCTGGACCTAGTTTTGTTATTGTTTTGGATGGCACATTGACATTAGTTTTGCTTGTTTCCTCTTTCTCTCCATGTTAGTAATTAAAGATATCTGCAGCTCTCAGCCTGTGCAGAAATAGCTTTCAGCTCTGAAATACGGACTAGATCTGGTGCTGTCATGCTATGGGAAGTTTTTTAATGGCAAATAATTTGTAAGACTAAAAGCTTGGATTCCATAAACCTGAAGTGCAACTGGGACATTTTGTCTGCATTGTCCTTGTCAGAGAATCTGAGTGTACTTCTGTGGTAGTGCTTTAAATGGAATGTAATACTTTTTGCTGTGTCTTGGAGAAGCCCAAATGGAGACAGACTGGCTAAGAGGTAACTCTGGAAAGCAGCTGTTTGTCTCTGCCTTCTGTGGTGCCCAGTTGTTGGTGTCCCCACTGCACCTGAATAGGCTGAACTACATCACTGGGTGGAAATATCTCTAGGATCAGATATTCAGGCAGACCAGAAGCAGCTGTGTGTTGCCTTTTAACAGGTTCCTTAACAACGTGTCAGACTTTGATTTGAATATGTAAAGTCTCAAGCGTTCTGAATTGTTACCAAACTGATAAAAATTGTAAAAATTACAAAAATTACTGAGTTTTTCCTATGGTTTTAAGGGAAAATATTTAGAAACCTGCTGTATTTGTTTCTGTGTTACGTATTTACTCTGCAGAAGTTCATAAGTGGCAGGGTTTAGTTTAGTGCTAAGCTTACCTGTGTAGCTGCTGCTGGCAACTGATAAATGTCTCCTTGATAATTTGTACTGCTGTGCTGATGTTGTAAGTGGGGTGGGCCTTGCATCTCTTTTGGGGAGCTCTGGTGCACAAATGCTGGGCTGTGGGTGTTGGTGGTTCCATGTGAGCTTTCCCAGGTTTCCAGAGCAGTGCTGTGAGCTCAGGGAGCATTTCCCTGGTGCACTTGGTGCCTGGAAATGCAGCGTGGCTGGAGTGGCCACCTCGTTAAGCTGATGGCAGAGCTGGCAGCAGACGTGGCTGTGTTTGATTTCAGCTGGTGTGTTTGATTTCAAGTTGAGTGAAATAACCATCTAAAATGTGCTTTTCTGGGTTTTTTTTCCCTTAATTTTTCCGAGAGGATTTGGGGAATCAGACAATTGTGCTGTTCCTAAATGCTAATGAAAACCTATTCTTTTGTATTTTTCTCCAGCGCTGTGTGGTGCTGCGGTTTCTCAAGTCCCCTCCCAACCAGAATAAGGTAAGATGTAAACCCATCCTGTTGCTGAATGCCCTGGGGTAAACCAATAGCCATTGTGAGGAGAAACAAGAAACTTGTGAAAGGGCTGTGCCTGGCAGGAGTAAGAACAAATGCCTGTTTTGAAATGTGCCCGTGTTTCAGGGGCTTTGGCAACAGGAGGAAATCTGAGGTTGTCTTATGTAACTGGGCTGATGTGAGTGCTCACAGCAAGAGCTCAGCGTGGGGCAGAGCTTCCTGCAAGGGCAGCTGTGGCACGGTGTAAATGTTCCACATCCACCCACGGCAGCCCAGGGATGCTGAGGGAGAAAGGAATTTTCCTGGCTGTAGCCAGGTGGGACAGGACAGGAGGCACACAGAACTGGTGTCATGGTCAGAGCCTGCTGGTGAGCACCTGTTCAGCAGCTAAAAAGCTCTGGAATCTGAACAAACACATCAAATGTTCACAGAATGCTCTTTGTCAGTGAGTGATTTTAGTGTTCTGTCTCTTACAAAAAGAACGTGGCAGGACACAATCTTCCAGTTTCTCTGCTGGTACACTAAGGTTTTCCTGCTTGAGAAGAAGCTGAAGTGAGTTACTTTAGATTTAACAGGGATAAAAAGTGATCCAAAAGCAAAAGTGGAGCATAAACACAGCAATGGCTTGAGTTACAGCAGCTCCTGAACCAAGGCTTTGTGAGGCACAGTGACAGGTTGTTCTGATGAGGGAAATACAAAAAGCTTTGGGGCTCTACTGAGAACTGGTGTGTGTGCTTCATTTTAGGAAAAAAGAAACAAGGATGAGTGTAAAGTAAATGTCTAGAAAGGGCATTTTATTGCTTTAAACCAGGAAGATGAATGTGAAAAGCATTGTTTAACAAGGGACAAAGCAGAAATTGCCGAAGTAGAGGAAGGCAAAATTAGTGTACACAGCATATATATGAGTTATTTGATGGTCTTTCTGCTCCTATTTAACTTGAAAAAAGGTCTGGCAAAACCAAAGTATGATTCAAGTGGATTTTTGAGCTGCTTATATTGGCAGGATTTCAAAAATGTATCTTGTGCTTCTGTAGGAGCCCAAGATAATAATGTTTAGTGTTAACCAGAACAGTGATGAGTCCAGTGCATCACAAGAAAGGAAACAGTGCTTATCTCAATTTTTAGTAGCAGGAGAGGACTAGACCACAACTTTATGTAAAGAGTCAGTCTGTTCATTTAAGAGAACAGAACTCTGAGTACCTGCCCCTTTTCCTTCTTAATTTGTTTTTTATTAAAAGTTCAGAGAGATTGTTGCATAGTAATTGTTTTTAAAAAATTGACAAAGTATGAGAAAGTCACAAAGGAAGGCAGGAAGTGCCTTTTCAGTTACCCACCACAGCAAGACATTCCAGTGTTGCATTTTGGGGAGAACTGGCTCCAGTGTCCTGTGCTTGCCTTGTGAGTGTGTGGACTTTGTGATGCACAGTTCCCTCCAAACAGAAGGGTTTGTAATTTGAATATATTTACTTATTCTGGTGATTGGTTTTTTTTAAAGGACCATTTTTTTCTTGGAGCGGAACTGAATAAATATTTTATCATCAGATCAGTAAACAAATCCTGGAGAATCAGAGTTTTGGGATGAACTTGCACATAGCAACAATGACAGGGAAAATGTTTGTTTTTTTTTTTAGGAGTAATCTATATTCCTGACCTAAGCAAAATGAGTTAGGCTTTGAAGTGTTCTGTGTCTGTGCATGACATCACAGGTCATCCAAGGTAAACAACACTGAAGGAAGCAGTTCAAGCAAAATATTTTCTAGTAATACACACACTGAAATTCAGATGTGAACAAATAGGTCTCAGTCTCTTCTGCTTAACTCCTTTGGGAAAGGTAAAGAAGTCTGGATGCTGCTTTGCATTTTTAATGATCTGTTTAATTATGAATTTGGGATTAGATAATCCAGTAGTTGAACCAGGTGGTGTTATTGTGAATTGTAACCTTATTGTTATGATGGAAAAATACCCAATAATGTAACTGCAGGGCTTGCATTGCTTGGATAGATGCTCAAGTGTCAGGCCTCATGGAGTGCTTTTAATTGCATATTGCTATTTTAGTATATGATCTTCATGAAAGAATTTATAAAAATTACTGTATAAAGCCTATTTGAGTTTTGGTGAATGAGCTGGCAGTAATGATGGGTCCTTCAGAAGCTTTTCATCTTAGTGGTTTTTGATGTTATAAGGAGATGCTCAAGTAGCCTGTTAGTAGTTTTTTGTTTCATTTAGATGCATTAAATATACTTGCTCTTAAGAGATGTTTTAAGCTTGATTTATAATTTTATGGTTGTATTGATCTTTTTTTACTGGTGACTCTTTCCACGTAGTAAAAGTGGCAGCAGTAAATTTTAATGAAATGCCTGTTTCTCTCTGAGTCTGTGTATACATGTCAAAAACCCCCAAGCAAACAAAACACAGAGCTGTGGGTGCTGTGTAGGTCAGCAAACCAGATCAGAACCGTCTGTAAATGGGAATTAGCAGAGATTTCTGTTACTGATGAGATCATGTAATGTTCTTCCTCACCATGCAGGATCTGCATAAGGGGTTGTGTTTTTATTTGTGATTAGTGCTGGATGTGTTCTTTCCTCCTTTCTCTAGGCTGTGTCAGTGTCTGGGTGTTGTCCTCTAATATTTTATTTCCTCTTACTCTGCTCTGTTTATATATTTTTTTCTCCTGCTCTTGTTTTTCCTCTTGGATTTGCCAACATGCACTCAAGTGTTGCACTTTCTTTTCCTCCACCTCATCTCATTGTCAGGTTTTAAGTGGTTTTTTGTGTGTGTGTTACAAGAGGACAGAGTAGCTTTGAGGTTGTCTATTGTAACAATAAAGCACCTTGCAGAGAAGCAGAGTGTGCTGGGAATGGGATAATGTTACTCTAAAGCTCCTTTGCTCCCCTCTCAAGGCGCAGGGGAGTCTGTCCAAGTCTGACTGTGCAGTTGTCCCTGTCCTGCTTCCAGTTCTCACTGAGCTTCCTTTCTGGCTTTTGGCATCTTGTCTTGTAGAAGACCTTGGTGCTTCCTTATGGAATTACAGAATATCCCGTTAGAGTAAGATTTCTCACTGCCTGGGGCAGGATTTGGGACAGATGGCAAGTTCTGTACCTCGTCATGCTGAGGGTTGGGATATGGCTCAGGCTTTGCAGCCACTCTCTTCCCAATCCCCAAGATGTGTTTTGTAACACTCCAAGCCTCTTCTGCACTGCAGCTGTTGGGCACCTCTTTGGCCTGCTGGAGTTCTCTCAGCTGTTTTAAGAATAATGGTCAGAGCAGGTCTTGGGCAATCTCCCCTTCTTCCACCTTGTCACTTTCTCCCTCCTTTTCCCCCTGAAACCAAAGAAGAATCATCTTTTCTGACCATTTTTCTGTTTGTCCCAGCCCCTGAGGCAGCAGTAGGGAAACAGATGGAGCACGTTTGATGTGCCTGTTGGACTTCAGTGTGCACTGACCTGCCAAACTCAGCAATTAAGTTATTTGTTAAATCACTGAGCAGGATGTGTGTGTTCTGGAGTGTTGTTATCATTATTTTGGAGTTCAATTACTACATTTCTGTCTTCCAGACTCCAGAAGAAATACTACACCATCTGCAAAACATTGTAGACTTCGGAAAACACGTGATGAAGCAGTTCTTTGGGGAGAACTATGTTCACCATGGGGTAAATGATTTGTTTTTAAAATAAATGGCTTAGGCATTGTAAACACTTAAGTGTTTGGGGAAACACTGAGGGTTTGTAGGAAGCATTTGGATGCAAACAGGGATCCTGCTCTGTGCTGATGAGGTGATTGGATTGCACTCAGTGGTTTGGCTGTTTCAAGCTACTGATGAAAAGTGTGGCCATTTCATTGCTCTGCCTTAGACAAGAGGGGGGTGTGTGTGAGATTTTTAGACTAACTGCAAAACCAGGGGAGAAACCTGGTCCATATAAATTGTTGAGGTTTCTGTGCAGTCAGAGGTCACCTTTTCCCTTGTTCTGTTCTTCAGGGCAGCCAGATCTTGTTCACTGAACATCAGATAAGTGAAAAAGTTGCAGTTTCACCGGGAACTTGAGTTACACAGTTCTGCCTTGCAAGGGTGGGACGTGAGACATGGGACTTTCACATTTGTGGGAAGGACAAAATGATGCAGGTTCCTTCTCACACATTAAACTTGCATTGAAAATGCTCTTTGTCATTCATTCATTTAAATTAGTCCTTGGTTTTTGTAGAGGAGCAGGTGTTGCATGTGATTGGTGTGTTCACAGACAGTGAATCAGAGGGAGAAGCTGCTGACTGTACTTCAGTGTACTCTGTGTAACCCACTGAACTTTGCTGTTCCATTTCAAGACTCTCAAACTGAGTATTGATTTTTGCATTAAAATTTTTTTTTTCTTTTTTTTTCCCCCAATAGGAAATCATTCAACTGCCTTTAGACTTTGTAAGACAGCTCTGTTTGAAAATCCAGCCAGAGAGGCCAGGTAAGTGCCAGGGGTGGGATTAGAAAGGGGCTTCCTCAAGCTGTAAAGCATTTTGCTTTGTTCTAAAGTAAAAAAGCATCACATTACAGGATATAAGGAAGCTTTTTTAATATTTAGACAATGATAAATTGAAAAATTGTTATGGAAAAATGGGTTGTGTTGCGGAATTAAAAGCAGCATGTGATAGCTCTAAAATGGGCAAAAAGATTGGCCCTTGTGGTGTTTTATGTTCCTAAGCGTTCTTGAGAATGGCCAGAAACTCCTGCTTTAGCAAAACTCCTTGAAGATAAATACAGTGTTAAATCAAAATACTGTAATCAAGTTCTTTGATGCCTTTGATCCAGGGAAAAAAGGAATTTGCATACAGGGAGCACAGGACACTCCATTGTTGATTTCTCCTCATCTGTTTGAGAAGCAGTTCCACAGTGCCAGGATCCAGTGAGGAAAGTTAATAGTGTCTAATTAAAGTTAGAAAACCAGTGATACTCTGGTGGAAATAAATGATAGAATTTAGTTTTATTTCTCACAGTTAAACTTGGCATGTCCACAGCTGCTGGGGATTGAAACGTGGTTGTGGGGAAGCATCCAGGTGCTTCACAACAGTGAATCTCACTTTCCATTTTTAACAGGATTTTTTTAAACCTCAAGGATTTTTTTTTCAATGCTACCCTTCCCCCTGTGTAACAGGCAAAGGAGCTTCTCTAATACTTCAGATTTCTGTGCCTTTCTGATTTGGCAAGTGGCTTTCAGCTGTGAAGGTGTGAAGGATGTACTTTTGCCTAAATTTAGAAAAAGAAAACAAACCTCAACATTTTGTTGGAGACAGAAGGCTTCTTGCTCATCCTGGTGAAGCAGTATGGCTTGACAGGCTGGTGCCTGAGGCTTTGGTTTCTCAGATTTATTTTTTCTATTGCAATATATTTTTCAGAGTGTGCATTTTAGCAGTGGAAACTGTAACAGGAATGTGTGTCTGTTTAGTAACAGGTATCAAAAATCTGAGGGCGTGTGCTCTTGTTAACTTTGAACTACCATCTCACAGACCTTTCTGTGTCCCAAAGGATGCACGTGGAGAGAGGTTATTCAAAGGATTTTTATGCAGAATGCCTCTTAAGTTTATGATATTCCTGGCAGTTTTCAGATCCAAATTTTTTTTCTGAGGGTCATGCGTAGTAAGCAAAGGGGAGATCACATCTTCGAATAAACACATAAATGAGCCACGTTACCTGTTGTTGGCCAATCCATTTCCTTGCTGTTCCAGGCCTCACCTTTCTTGGGATGAGCTGGGAGCTGGCCATAAACAGCAGCTCTTGGGACACTCCGAGTGTCTGGGGCAGTTTAGAGGAAACTGAAACCAGGCGTCGATAACGGGGAGGGCAATTAGTGCGAGCGCACGATTGGCTAAAGCTGCTAAACGGTGTGTCCCGTTCCCGGAGCGCACAACAGCCGCAGCTAATCCCCTGTGGGTGTTGTTTGTCCCCCGCTGCCCCAGAGTGTCGCTGTGACAAGGACATGGACACGCGGAGCGGTTACGCCATGTGCCTTCCCAACCTGACGCGGCTGCAGACCTTCCGCTTCGCCGAGCACCGGCCCATCCTCTGCATCGAGATCAAGGTGGGCAGGGCCGAGGGGCGCCGCATTCCTGCCCGGCGCGCCCGCCCCGGCAGCTCTCCAGGAATGCAGCAGTGGGGGGAGGCAGAGCTCACCGATTGCACTGTGACCCACAGGGGGAAACAGCCCCCTCTCTCTTCCAATTCCATATATTTTGAAACCTGGGAAATTCCCAGGTGTTACTAGGCTTTTCTGTAGGCAAAAGTAGTTTTGCATGTCTTTATATTTTAAAATAATTCAGCTTTTAAGTGCTGGATTTTTTTTATTTAAAATTTTCTTTTAACTGGAAAGATGTGCATATTGTATTTCTACAGAGAGAGACATTTGTATTTACAATCTTCTTTTATTTGTTTTAGCCAAAGTGTGGCTTCATTCCTTTTTCCAGCCATGTTTCCCAGGAGATAAAGCACAAGGTGTGTCGTTACTGTATGCATCAGCATCTAAAGGTAATTATTAAGTCACCCTGCTTTCCTTTGGCTGTGCTGTGCTTTATTTGCTGTTCCAGGCTTGCTTTCCTGTTGAAACTTGCTCAAATCTCCACTATGACTAAAGCTGGTAGGAGGATACACAGCTGAGTCGCTGGGTGTGAATTTGTTCAGTGAGAGATGGAACATGTTCTGTGGGAAGCTGGAAGCAAACAAATACACTATCAGCCTTTGGGGACTGTGAATGCTGTGACTGGGTCAGCTCTGATGTGGAACTTCCTTCCCACATCAGCTCACCAAGTGCACTCTGTGACTTACAACACACAGCACGTAACAGGCACGGAGTTCATGGAGCTGTGTGTGCTGTGGCTCTGGAATGGTGTCACTGTGACTCCCTGGGATTCAATGTGACCTTTTTCCCTTGTGGATGCAGTTTGAGTGAGTTAAAAGTGACTGGGAACACCCATGGTGGTCATGAATTTTGTGTTCAAAGTGGTTTAAATGTCCTGAGCTCTGAAGGCAGGATGTCAGTGCCACACAGCTGGCTGTGAAAATGAGAGAGCAGCTGTTCCAGGTGGAGAGGGTAACTGCAGTGCTCTGGGCTTTCCACAGGTAGCCAACGGAAAATGGAAGCGACCAAGTAAATATTGCCCATTGGATCTCTTCTCAGGGTAAGGGTTCTGTGGTTTTGCCATTCCCCCCTCTCAAAAAGAATAAATAAATAAATAAATAAATAAATATATTTGGCATTACAGATTTCTTGCTTGGATTACTTTGCCTGTCACTGAGGTATTATGATCAATGCTGGCTTGTCTGGACCTTTACAGTGATTATATCTGGTGCTGTCTCCCCCTTTACACCTATCTCAGCAATCAGAGCTGCCTTTTGCAGCATTGCATTGCACCCAAGAGCTGTTTGGTGTACTCAGAGCTGAAGTTCACTGTGCCTTTGCAGTGACCTCAGTGTGAGTAATGTGCTCAGTGCATGTGCTTACACAGGTGTGTAAGCATCCAAAGGCTGTGATAAAACATTCTTGGCTTTGTTTTGTTTTCCCTAGAAATAAACAAAGAATGCACTTTGCTTTGAAGAGCTTATTACAGGAGGCACAGAACAACTTGAAAATATTTAAGGTAAACAGTTGAGACTCTGCTTGCTTTTTTTTTGCCTTGGATTTTAAACAATTTGACTTGAGCATCTAAACAGTCAAGGTCTTCCTTCAAACCTGCCTAATCAGACCATCACTGTTGGACTCCATCAAGAGAAGGAAATGGGAAAGCTCTTAGTTATCAGGTGAAGACAGAGAAACAAATATTTCCCAGAATTCACAGACTCAGAGTGTCCTGAGTTAGAAGGACCCACGGGGATTGTCGAAGTCCAACTCCTGGTCCTGCACAGGACACCCCAACACCCCCACCCTGTGGCTGAGAGCATTTTCCAAATGCTCCTGAAGCTCTGGCAGCCTTGGGGCCGTGACCATTCCCTGGGGAATGAATTGGTGGGGAAGAATCACTGAGGAACAATCAATAGAAAAGGACTCATAAGGTGACCAAAGTTTTAAAACCTTGTGGTACTTCAGTAAGAAGAAAATGGAGAACTTGGCCTATTGCTGCAACTACTTCATTTTAGATTCCTGTTAGAGCACTGACACAGGCCCAAGGCACAGCAGGCCTCACTGAGGAAGGAAAAAGTGGCATTCCATGACACTCATATAGGAAAAATATGAAGCAGTAACTGATGATTTGTGGAGATCTTCAGATTAGTTCTAGGAGACAAGATTCTTTCAATTTATTTCCAATATTAAATCGACATTTAATATAAATCAATACTAAATCAACTATTTGAATTACTTAAACTTCTATGAGCTGCCCTCTTTTTCTACTAGTACAGGTAGTTATCACACCTGTCCCCTTTCAGAGCCTTCCCTTTGCCAGTCTGGGCTGGTAAAAGGGTGTTTCACATGGTGCCTTTTCACTCCTGGCATTTTTCAGAAAGAAGTGACAGGAAAATGTGCCAAGTATCATTCACCTGTATTGTTGATTCCTTACAGGTCGTTAGTTGGGAAAGTAGCACTTGATGTAAACGGTGGTTTTGGTTTTCATTCAGAGGTTGTTACCTGCAGGTTCTGATTTGACTTAAGACGACAAATCTTTAAGAGATTGGGAATGTTGTGTTGTCTGTATGCAGATTGTTAAGGGAGTAACACTTTTCTATGCTTGAAATATTAAGCCTGATGCTCTGAGTAGCTCAGTATGAATAACTTGACTTCCTGCCCTGCCTAAAGGCTTCTTTTCCTTCTTGTTGCAGAACGGGGAGCTAATTTATGGCTGTAAGGATGACCAGGACTGTGTCTCTGACTGGAATGAACTTGCTCGTCACTTAAAACCTTTCTTTTTCCCTTCCAACGGGCTGGTCAGTGGCCCCCACTGCACAAGGACAGTTGTTAAGGAGTTAATTCATGTGATAACCACGGCGCTATTGAGTAGCACCGACACCTGCAGGGCAGGTGACATGAAGACAGTTCCCATTTCACAAGGGAGAAGCTACTGTGAAGCAAGTGCTTTTAATAAGGAGCTAGTAAGAAATGGTAAGGGGATGGATGGTATTATAAAAACTGTCCATAATTTAGTGTTCATGGAATCCCAGAATGGTGTGGGCTGGAAGGGATCTTAACAGGCCACCTGGTCCAGCCCCCTGCCAGGGCCAGGAACACTTTGTGCCAGAGCAGGTTTCTCAGAGCCTTGGCTGATGTAACAATTCAGATCTTTGTCTCTTGGTTATAAATACTGATATGAGAATGGCAATGGGGATTCTGGTGGCATTTAGAAAGAGAGTTCTGAGCTGTGTAGCTGCCAGATAATTGTTGTTAATATAATATGATGTTGTAGTGAGCACTTACAGCGCTGTATCTAATGATGGGTAAAAATAAATTCAGGAGGTGGTAGAGAAAAAATGGAAGAAAATAGCACTCTGAGCTGATAACAATCACAGGTATTCCAGATGAGTGGAATTTTATGTTGCATGTGATGAAGTTGGGGCTGCTTTGGTTGGTTTATTACAACACCTGTACTTTGCCTTTCCCTGCTCCTCCTGTCAGCCCTCCCCACAGCTCATGTGCTTTTCTTCAGCTGCTCTTCTCCTGGTAAAGAGAGGTCTGAATACCAGAGGGAAAAGGAATGGAAGTGAGAGCTGGAAAACTGTAAATGATGTTAATTCCTCAGTGCATAAGTTCTGTAAAGCTCTCATTATTCAAGATGCTGCCAGTTATCCTAATGACACAAACAGCACATTTCTTACTCTGCTTTTGAGGAAGACCTTTCTCACTGCCCATGGTTTGTTGCAGTGCTGGAGAAAGAGCTGCCTTAGAGAAATTATAGCAAATACAATTCTTGATACTGTATAAAAAAGACCCCACAGCTGAAATGCTAAGTTACTTTCTGTCAGCAGTTGATACTGTTCAAAGTGAATTTGTGGTGGCTTCAAACTGGGATGAGCAATTTCTCTTGTGGACTCCAGATGAGTAGATTGCAGTGGATGTGGGTGGGTTTGGTGTTTGGGTTTTTTTTTTCAGGTAGTTTGTAGAGTCCAATACCAGGTGTTTTATTCTGCAGTCCAAGATGTGATGTTTAAATGTGCAGGTTAATAGCTGCACCTTCCAGTTTTGTTTGGAAACTGAAGTGTTTTGAGGTTTCCACCTACCTGTGACTGGACTAAAAGTATTTGGACTCTTAAACAAGCACATGTAGTGGCAAACTGAAGCTAAGACTTGTGTCTGCCTTATTTTAAAATGCATTTTCTTCTAGGTAAACATAAATTGGAAAGCTCTGGTTTACCGAGGGGTTGTCTCCTTTATAAAACCCTTCAAGCCCAGATGCTTGACATGCTGGATATTGAAGGACTCTATCCTTTGTACAGTAGAGTTGAACAGTACTTGGAGGAATTTCCTGAAGAGAGGTAAGACTTGATGGCTTTTCTTTCCAGTCCTGAGTAACCAGGACTGCAGGCAGGATTGGCTCTGTGCACAAACTCTGTTATGTTGTACAGCCTTCCTTCATGGCACTGCATATTCTGAATTTCTAACTGAACTTCCAGCTGATGTTGGTCACCTGGACCTGAATTTTTAAGTAATGACTATGGAAAGTTCACAACAGGCTAAGAGAGGAAAATGCTCTCTTAGCACTGGTGGCTGTGTATTGCAGGAAGGTACAGAAATGGGTGGTTGCTCCTGTCCCCAGTACCTGCAGAGCTGGGAATGTCTGCAGGGATAATGATGTTCTGCTCTGATGAATACAAGCTGCTGTGGTTTTTTCCTCAAATAAGCCTTATTAGTGTAATCCTAATTGCTGCAAGCAGCCTCCACTGGGTGCTGTTCCCCTCCTGTGCTCACTTGAGGGCACTCTGGCTTCACTCAGGAGCTGCTGCTGCTTGTGCAGCTACACAGGAAACAGCACAGGGAAATGATTTGATCTGTGGGGGTTTGTGGGGGACAAACCCCCAGGGAGGGTTCAGCTTCTCAGCAGGGGCTTAGCTGTTCAAAGGGGGAAGGAGGGAGCCCAGGACACCCCCCATTAGCACATGGTTGGAGCAGGGCCCTGTCAGATATGCCTTTGCTCCCAGATTATACTTTCTATGTGCAAAATAATAGACATATAAAAATAGATATCAATGTATTATGATATATTTCCTATATATGTATATCTTCAGCAAAGTTTCTGGAGCTCCTGCAGACTGCTACAAATTTGAAACTTACCCACTTTTTTGCAAAAATCCCATAATTTGGCAGTGGATTAAGAATGATTCACATTTATAAAACCTCACACAACCCAGACCCTAAGCAGCAGCAAATCTTGAGTGCTCTGAGAAGAACAGGGACTGCTGTGATGTTGGCTGGCAGTGGGTTAATACTTGGACACATTTATCAGTGTTATTGTTGGGTTGTTCTAGTCTGAGTGTCTGGGCTGCTGAGGACAGATCACACTGGAAACCAGCACATCATTCTGGCTGTCTGTAAATCTTCTTTTAACATTTATTTAGAAGTACATTGCAGATAGATGGACCTTACAATGAAGCGTTTTATGAGAAGCTGCTGGACCTTTCCCTGGAAGATGATGGGACAGTGGCATTTGCTTTAACAA
Source organism: Hylia prasina (assembly GCA_013397195.1). Classification (NCBI taxonomy): domain Eukaryota; kingdom Metazoa; phylum Chordata; class Aves; order Passeriformes; family Sylviidae; genus Hylia; species Hylia prasina. The sequence goes on along the minus strand of VYXD01013643.1, from coordinate 129,235 downwards.
AGGTAATTCTCAGCCTCTTGAGGTGGTTTGGTCTGTCAGTGTTAATTAACCTCTGTCTCACTGAAAGGGCTGGATAAGGGATGCAGGCAGCACTGCACAGTTAAAACTCTTCATTGTGTCAGGGTGCATCTTTAGAGCAGAAGCAGTTAAACACAAGCTTGTAGCACCAGTTCCTGAGAGCAAAACAAAACTGTTTATTTGCTTTCTAGACTGAGGAAGCTGGTGCTGTTTGGCCTTTAGGAATGTGATCTCTAGGAAGTAAACATGATTCTTAGACAGGACGCTGCAAAAGCACCTGCTCCTGCCAGCCTTCTGTCACACAGAGAATCTCCAGCTCTTACAGTGCCAACAGACCAGTCCAGGGAGTGCAGTGCTGCTTTTTGTAAGGAACAGGATGCTTCTTTACTCAGGTAAACACCAGTGTAAGAGAAGATGTGTGTTATTTTCTCTTGTACAGGTGCAGCAGTACAGAATAGCAATGACTGCTAAAGACTGCTCCATCATGATTGCCCTTTCCACCTGCCTGCAAGATGAATGGTAAGAGCTGCCTGTACTGCTTTAGAATGGCTCCAGTTGTTTAGAAATTGGGATGTTTGTACTGTTCAGGCAATTCAATCACTTTAAAAAAGGGTAGGGGGGGTGGTGTGTCCAAATATTTGGCTGTGAGCATTTCAGTATAGTTCTGATTCAAGACATTTATGACCAGTGTCTCTTTCTGAAGAGTTTTAAGTTGATCAAAACAATCAAAGTTTTGTATTTATTCCCTTAAACTTTGGATTGACTGTTCATAGTAGTTCTGGATGGTTTTAACTAGCCACAATTTTTCTGCCTTGGTGTTCTCATAGGAGAGATTTTTTTTTCAAGCTGAGGTGCCTTTAATGGCCTAGTTAGAATAAAACCAAGCCATAATCAAGAGGTGACAGCTTTGGCTTGTGTCAGCAGTGCTAATCTGTTCTTCTGCAGGGGGCTTTGCTTCACCAGAGCCCTTTTATTTTTAGAGAATGCTGTTCTCTGCATTTGTCCTGCAGTTCTCCAGTGAAGGGTTAGTGATGGACGTGACTTGTGCAATGGCTGACTTCAGAACTCCTCCATCCCTTAGCATGCCTGGACAGCAAACTCAGTTTTTTATTACCTTGAACCTAAGTAGGAGTTGCAGTCCCTTTTCTGCTTTTGCTGGTTAATAAAGCTGTTGCTTTGTATGCACCACCTAGAAACAGCTTAGATTTATTAAATACAGTAAGTGAGAGTAATGTTTGACTTCAGCTGTGTGGAAGCTGAAAGGAGAATGAAAGGAAGAGGTGCCAGCAAGGTCCCATCAGGAATGGCAAAGCTGGAGCTGTAGTTTCCTAAGTGCTACATTAGCTGCAGTTTATTTTCTTGGGCTCCCACAGAAGTTCTAAGATAAACATTAGAGTCACTCCTGTAAAGGGGCACATAAATTAAAAATACTGGTTTGTGACTCAGATGTGCAATGTGGTTTTATTTTCCAGCTCTGAGCAAAGACCTGTGGTACTGACATCCAAATCCAGATTCACTTTCTCTGTTTCTGTGCTGGACCTGGACCTGAAGCCCTATGAGAGCATCCCCCACCAGTACAAACTCGATGGTGAAATAGTCAACTATTACCTGAAGAATGTACAGGCCAAAGATGACCCAGTTATGTCCAACCTCTTCAAGGAGAATGAAGACTGCACATTAGTTCTTCATAAAGTGTAACCATTCCCTTAAGGTTATTTTTATTCAAACATATGAGAAAGTGAAAGATTATTGGAATACAGTTATGGTGATTTTTTTTTTCTTTTCTTTTGTGTTCAGTGCATTTTTCAGCTGTGAATGTTTTTGCTTTATGAAATGATTTCTAATGGGTAATGCCTTCTCAGAGACCTGGGATAGCACTAAGCCACATGTTTGCTAGATAACCTTAATGAATGTATTTAATGTGACAGAACAGGTCATGTGCCATACCTTGGAACTAGAGGACATATCAAACTAATACAAAAAGTCTACTTCCTTAGAATTGAAAGAGCACAGAATTAAAGGTTTCCTGAAGTATTGCACTAACATATAAAGCCTAATTACTAACAAGAGAATCGCCTTGGAGCCTGTGCTTTGAGTCTCCCTCATCCCTGCTAAAGGAGGGAATGCTCTGGCAAAACCTGTACAACACTTTAGCATTAATCCACTGAAAATACAACCATGCAGTGGCTGATCTGTGGAACTGCCCTGGCACTGCAGAACATTTAAGTACTAATGCATGGACTAGGAACACCAGGCTGCCTCCAGAAGTTGTGTAATCACCTTGTATCTACCTAAAGCTTCTGAACCACAGTGCAAAGGGTTAAGGTAAGCAACCTTGAGTTTTACATGATAACTGGGCTTAACTCACCTGCCATGCTGGTTTTTATTGTCTCTGTACCTTACATGCTGCTACTGGAGGTGAAACCACAGCTTCCTCTTTGCCTAATTTAAATTGAGTCTTACAGATCATTTCAGGTCTTTCAGATAGTGTCAAATGTTGGCACTATTACACTGATGCCCCACACACTGCCTACCAGGAGCAGCTGCTTTCAGGCTCTTCTGCTTTAAATGACACAGGAAAAGGTGACAGATTCCCATTTTCCTCCCTGCAGCTGCAGTGGGTCAGTCTCATGCCAGGGTGAGCTTGAGCAGTGCTCTGTGCAGCTGAAGGCTGGGGAGGTGCTGCAGTAAAATCATCCTTGGGGCAGGTCCTGAGCTGGAACTGAAGGATGTGTCCAAAGCTGAGGGTACGACGATAAAAGCTCCTTTTCCCTCAAGGATCACTCCCCCTGAGTGGTGCAGAGATGAGCACCTCTTACCTGCACACAGCCTGTGCTTACCTGTAATGGTGTTTAGGGTTGTGTAGCTTTACTCCTAAAACCAGATTTATATTGGGACCTCAGTGTAACATTTGACCTGTTCCACTTGCCCTGAAATTCAAGAATAGGATGCCCCTGTACCTTGGTACGACTCAAGAAATGTGAAACACAAGAGCCACCACTGCCCCTGTGCCAGAGCTGTGCCAGGAGCCCTTCTGGGGCAGGGCCTGAGGTGTGAGACTATAACAGTGCAGCTGACAACAGGAATAACCCCTTCTTCCCAAAGAAAACCTGCAGGGACAGAGCTACTTATAAATCCAGAAACCCTCCAGCTATTAGAAAGAGGAGGAAGGAAGGACCCTGCACAGCTGGGAGGTTTCCAGGTTTTTCTGCTGTAACTCCACACATTTCATATATAAAGTTACAATGTCTGTGCTGAGCAAACAGCTTCGTTTTCAGGCAAGGAGGAGGGAGCTAAAGATGAACTGAATTAAAGGTTACACAAAACCAGCTCAACCAGTTCCATGTCAGTAGAGAGGTAGGAATGAATTTTGCCTGTGTACTGGATTCCAAACTTGAAATGTGCCTGCCATATCTAACAAGTTAGAGCTGCCATTCATCAAAACCCAATCTCTGGTGTTCAGCTGTCGAGTCTGGCAGAAACCAGGCTCTGGTCTGTCAGTTTTTCCTAACCTACCAGAACAGTGGGAGGCCATTTCAGTGATCAAATAGTGGATTATTCCATTTAGGGGATTAGAAACATACTGTTGCTTTAGTTCAGGTTTCTCCACCTCTTTCCCCTCTGCTGCCTGGGGTGGGGGGTTGTGCTGCCAGGGCTCCAGCAGCTCTGGCCTTGGACAGGAGGGCTCCTCCTGTTCCATGAGAGCCCAGAGCTGCTGGCCTTGGGCTCTTGGTTCCAGGAACTGTTGCTCCCCACCTGAGAAGTACCTGACTTCCAGTCACATCAGTTTGGGTGGGGTGCAGTGCCAGTGCAGAGCAGGAACTCCTGGAAACACTACGAATTCCCAGGTGGGCTCATGGCACATCTGATGGAAATAAAGGGAGAGGCAAGACTTTGGTCTGATCTGTTTTGTTTCTTCAGGGATGAATGTGTGAAAGGTGATGCCTTGGTAATGTGTAACCAGAATTTCCTCCTGGAAGTGAGAACTGCAAAGGAAGTGCTGCAGGGGGCAGGAGGTGACTGGCTCACCTGTTCCCAGGGGAGTCCTGGGCCTCTCTGGGTTAGATAACGCTGTCTCAACACTCACATTGTGGAACAAAGTTACTTCATACAGTTACCTTTGGGTTTTTTAGCATTGTATGTCTCTGAAATCTTCAAATTGTCTTCTTCCACCTTAATTTAATGAGAAAGCTGTTTAACTCTTTGTTCTAGGAGTCTTACTGTTCTCTTGTCATTTTAAAATCACTGTAATTTTACAGAGCTGTGAAATGAAATGGATTTTTATGGACTTGATTTTGACAGTGCATGATCTTTTAACAATTTCCAAGTATCTAGAAAATGTTAAGAAGGTAAACCACTCTGGTACATTGATGATTCAGAAAGATAAATTTATAATGAAATCCCTCTGTACATGTAACTATTTTATTTGGCATTTTTGTATTTAAATGGCTGTATTTATTTTCATGTCATGACAATTTATATATAACGTGCCATAATTGTACAGATAGCATGTTTTATGAGTATGGTTTCTAAATGGAAAATAACTTAATGTTTATATTCAATAAAATTATAGACTGTGTAACACACTATCTTAATTAAAACGACTTTTGAAATTGCTACCTGGTGTAAGTAATGCTGGCATTCATTTTTCTGAGCCCAGCACGTGGATCAGGTTCTCGATGGCCGCCTCGATCCCCAGGAGGCGCAACACGCTGCGGAAGCAGCCAGGGATGTTCTCCACAGTTGTCATCCTCTGCTCCATCACTGCAGGAGAAACAAACCAGGGCTGGTGGTTTTCCAGCGGCTGCAGCAGTGCTGAGGGCAGGGGGTACAGCAGGATCCCTGCAGGGACAGGGACTGTGAGCCCTTGGGGATTGCACAGGAGGTGAAGCGTAGCTGCTGCTGAATTGGGTGGGTTTGTCCGCTTGGGCTCTGGGAGCTGGAGTTCCATGGGCAAGCCCAGGGCTCAGGAACAATCCCTGAAGTGACTGAGGTTACCTTGCTTTGGTATTTTGGGCAGCAGGTCCAGGACAGGTGTTGTGGTCCCTTCTTCATCAAGATGGATCTTCCAGACAATCATCAATTCAAACCTGTACCAGGTGCACAGGAAAGGCAGTTCAGGTTAACCAGGTGCTGTCTTTGAGATTCCTTCAAAGCAGAAAGTGCAGCAGTCACAAGGCTCAACCTCGTGCTCTGGAACAAAATTCACCTCATGTAATGCAACAAACCAGCTCTGGATTCAGGAACCAGGAACACATCAATCCAATGCCAAGGAAACGTTCTGGCTACATCCAGATTTGCACAGTGCAGTAAAAGTGAGAGAAAAGCAAAGGAGAGCACTGAGTGTGCCCTGGTTCTACCCCTCATGTACACTCAGGATCAGGTGCTGAGAACAGGAAACTTGTTTCAGAAGTGTCTGGAGTGAGGGCTACCCTGCTATTCATGGCCTTTTTAGACTAATGGCAGGTAGACATCTGCCCAAGGCCTACATTCCTGCAGTTGTTTTAATTAAAAAAAAAAAAAAAATCCTTCCAATGTGATTTGTCAGCCTTTTGCCACTTCAGTTTTACAAACCCTTTGGGAATTTGTGCACAGCTTGTTCTGGGAACTTGCAAACAAATTTCTATGCCAGGCTGTTTTCTACCAAGTCACTGAAATGACTTAATGTTCCTGTGTTTCATGACTGTGGTTGAGAGGGAATGGGAGTAATGGGATTGGCACCTGGCACCAGAGGAGAAACTGTAAAATAAAGCAAGTTCTTCCCTATCTGGGATAGATAGAACAATTCATTCCTGCACCCCTGAGTTAAAGCATTCACTTTTAAAAGGCAAGTTTGGCCCAATGTAGCAGCATCATCCATTAGGGTTTGTTTGTTGGTCCTACACACAAACATAATGAAGGGAGCTGTGCCTTATTTCCCTGTGAATTAAAGCATGTTAAAGCAAGGTGTAACAGGAGATGGGAACATCACAAAATAGTTACTTTTCATGGCCCTTACAGAGTTTCTGGCAGTGATAGTTACATTTAACTGTAAGGATTCCCCTCCCAAAAAATTCCAAATGTACTGGAACATCTCCCACAGGGAGGCCAAACAAATTCCCTGTGCCTGGTAGGTAATAATGCCTTCATCTAACTGATTTCCTTCTAAAACAATGGAGAAGTATAGCCACAGATGCTTTGCTTCCATTGCACAGTAAATGCCTTTTTCTTTCTGTTCTTTAATGGCAAGACACCAAGGAACTGGGCTGTGCTGGGACTGGGATCCCTGCACCTCCTGCCACAGAGGGAACCCAGGGCTGCTGTCCTGCCTGGGCATTTATTGGCTTACCCAGAAACTTTGGGGTTCTTTAGAATTAGAAAATCTCCCCGCACTCCTTCTGGAAGGCTCACGATGTCAGGATACTTGGCCTGTGAAAAAAAAGTTCAATTGGTTCATAAAAATCACAGAGATAAGGTGGTTCCTACCTAGTGCTGCCCAGTCACAGTGGACTGCACCAAGTCAAGAGTAACAACGCTCCTCTCTGAAATTCTGACTTGTTGGTTTCTCTTTTTTTAGAAATCCTTACGTAAAATCCTGGAAACCTTGAAAGAACATTTTTATTTTAACTAAGTTTGTTAATTAGATTTAATAACACCTTATAATACATCACCATGTCACCCCCCTGCCTCTGTGAGTGATGACAGGTCACTGGTGCACTCTGGTTTGAGATGGACACCAAGCTCCACACAAGAGTCATTAAAAAGCGATGAGAGACCCATTTGTTAACCAATGTTAGCAAAATATGGGACAACAGCAACATGACCAAACATAAAAATACTGGCTCTTATTAAAATTCCATGTTTCTGGGAATTATTTGCAGTTCCTACAATGTGCAAAGGTTGATGGTTGCTCAGTTACTTTGTTAGTCCATCTGATGTGTTTGATGTGTCTTGTGAAACTCAGAACTTTAGAACTTCTCAGAACTTTAGAGCTATTTTAAAAGCATGTAGAAGAACTTGGAGCTCTGTATGGATCCTGCAGGTTACCCAGAGAATGAGGGGATGCACAGCCAGCACCAAGGAATAGCATCCTGCAGGGATGTGCTGCTGGGAAAGGAAATAGAATGGAGCCACAGACTCCAGGGCTGTGCCCTGCTTGCCCTGCCTCGTGTGCTGGACACAAAGCTGTGTTCCAAACCTTGCAGTTTATAAAGTGTGAAAAGTCTCCCAGCCTGAATCATTCCACAGAGCTCCCAGTGCAAGCGGCAGGTCTTATGGAAAAGGAGCAGGAGAGCTCGGCTTTGAGCAGCACTGGAGAAAATGAGTTTGGTTTTATGGGACTTTGCCTCATCTGGCAGAGCAAAATTGCTACCAGATGTGACCTTGCTCTGGTTTAGGAATTTCTGACAAACTGAAGGGGGGCTGTGCAGGATGCCAAATGACATAAAACACATGGAATTTGCTCATTTTCATTTCTATCCAGCACTGTATTTACTGTGAGGATAACAACCATGATCTATCCCGGGAGCACAGACACAGAAGGAAGGACACTGAGCAGGGCAGTTACAGTGTTAGAAGTGTGGCTGATCAAAGGTCACTCATCCAGCAGAGCAGGGATCCTCTTCCAGCTTTAGTCCATGTGGAATTATGTCCCTCTGATAACAAAATGAGCTTTCCAGGCTTTCCTCCTTAGTAACCCACGCCTGATTTCCATTATGGGCCTCTCCTTGCCTGGTGTCAGAGGCCTGGGAGGATCGAGCGATCCTTTAGCTCCAGACTGGATACTGGAAATGCAGGAACCCAACTCATGCATCTCTCATTTACAAGGGATCCCACAGCTAAACACTGAGTCACACTTCATCTGCCCATACCCAGATATTTGGGAATCACCAGAGAAAACAGATCAGAGGAACCAGATAAGAGTCACAGCTGCCAAAACACTGAAATGCTCCCAGGGCTGTCCCAGGAGTTCCTGTGCAGCTGCCATGACCGACACGTTCCCCCCAAGCTGGGGGGGGATATTTATGTTCTGTGAAGCCAAAGGCAACTCAAGGAAATCCCAGTGAAGGATTTGCTGTGGAAAAGCTGCCCTGTACCTGGGAGAGGGAGCCCCAGTGAGTTCTGCACACATCCAGTGCTGGTCTGTGCCTTCCCTCATTGCCGGGGCTCTGGCAACCGACCTGAATGCTGGGAGAAGCCAATCCTGTGTGAAATTCACAGGATTTGGGATAAAACCCAGCTTTGCAGCAGGAAAGGCCGTGTTTTAGCTATCCACAAACACACAAAAAGCCAAACCACAAATACCTACATCCCTGCTTGCTATAACCCAAGCCTTGGCAGTGGCCTGAGGCAGCCCCGGCCCAGATCCCTGCGGGGATCCTGGCTGCCATTCCCACCTTCCACCAACACCCAGTGGGAGCTGCAAGCAAAGCCACCACACCCAGCATCAAGCAGCAACCTCAAACACTGACAATTGCAGGCATGAACTCTGGGAAATGCAGTCACACAATCTGCCTCTTATATTCCACGCAGAAAATCAATCCCACAGTTAAAATGTGGGGATCTGAACAACCAGGCACAGGGTGAGCACGGACAGATCCCCAATTCCAAACGCTCTGGGGGAACCACATTGCCACCTCATCTTCTCTGCTGAGCAACTTGCCAAGTTTTCCTTGAGGAAAAGCAAAGCTGAGCAATAAAACTGGAGTAATAGAATGAGCTGAGCCACTGAAAGGTCTCTTGGGAAAGTCAGGAGCTCCTGAGGGATCTCGTAAACCAGACCCAAGGCACGGGAAAGAGATCCCATCAAGGATGTGATAGCAGATGGGAAGGATCAGCTACAACTGCATTAAGCAAAACCTGACTTTAATCAAGAAATATCTTTCCTCAGATGACTTTTAAATGTCAGCTTATGATCAAAACCAAAAGTCCAAGCTATTATTACTCCTAGACGGAAATGGTTTTTCCAGCTCCTTCAGGAGTCCAAGCAGGGAATCTGATGGGAACTTTTGTCCCAAACAGGAATAGTCTCAAACCACAAAGGGACTGTGGTGATGGAATGCACAGATTTCCCCTGCTCCCATGACAGATTTTACACACACACACAAGGAGACATCCCAGGGAACACACTTGCAGCAGCTATTTCTCAACAAAATACATTATTTTGCAGCTGTTTAAAGCTGCACTGCAAATTTCTGCACACAAAATCTCTGCTAAGGAAAAGATATATGTGTTATAAATGTGCTCAGCTTAAGAGCTGTGGCTACAAATGCAAAGCACAATTGGCAAGGGAGATGCCAGCTAAAAGCAGATAAATTTGCTCCTGTCCCACTTAGCAAGAAAACACATGACTGCTCCCAGCTGGAACAACAGCTCCCTTTTACTGCTAATTCGATTTTACCTGTTCTGGAAGAAGTATGTATATAAAGGGTATATAAAGGGTTATGGTACCCAAGCTCCTCTACAGGGAGAAGCAATTTCTAAATCTGCCCAGAAGGCTCCACTTGGGCTCTGATTTGGGTGATTTCTCTGTATGGTTTGCTCAGCTAAGGCCACGTTATCACCCACTGAAATCCCACGTTTGGGAGCACCAAGACTTCAAATCCCAACACTGATATAACACCAGTAATTTTTTATATCAGTTTCACTAAAGCAATAAAGGCACATTTAGAAAGTGGAAGTTTCTCATTTTGTGTAACTAAAGGAACTGTGACCAACAACAGATAAACTTTCACCCTTCAACTAAATTACACCCCATAGAAACACTCTATATTCAGAATGGATTTATGAAGCTTCACCACTCATAATTAAGTCTCAGAATAAATACAGCTCCCATCCTGAGGGAAGGTTCCTCAAGCAAACCAGTCCTGCTGGTGATCCTGCAGTGCCAATCACCCAAACCTCCGGCGCCGGCGGAACCAGGGACGAGAAGAGCACAAGGACAGAGTGGTTTTGTCTAAAATGGTAAAGTGGTTTTGTCCCCATGGCACCCCCCATGCTCAGGCTCAGTCCCCTGCTTTTAAAATTAAAATCACAGGTGACACAGCCAGTGTGCAAGTGTCACTTTTTACAAGAGCAAAGGAGAATTTTGGGAGCAGATTTGAGGGCCTGTAAAAAAGTCTGACAATGGCAGGCAGTGACAGGAGAGCAGGGAACAGCTTCCCACTGACAGGAGCCAGGGATGGATGGGATACTGGGATATTGGGAAGGAATTGTTCCCTGTGAAGGTTGTGAGCCCTGGCACAGGGTGCCCAGAGAAGCTGTGGCTGCCTCTGGATCCCTACAAGTGCCCAAGGCCAGGCTGGAGGGGCTTGGAGCAGCCTGGGATGGTGGGATGAGAAGATCTTTTAAAAGTTCCTTCCAACCCAGCCATTCTGGGATTCTATAAATAACAGTTTCAATGTCACCCTGAGCAGGGCAAATCCTTGCAAACATTTACCAGAATCTCTCCCAAGCTCAGGACACACCTGGCTCCCTCCTGCATCACAGGCACAGCTGAATAAAACGTGCTGGATAAGAAGTGCTCTGCATCCACCTGGTTTCAGAGCTGCCCTTTTTATCAGCCCAGATCTGTGCCTTGAGCCATTGATCCCTTTGCTAAGATTCAATCTTGCAGCTCCTCTTGAAGATCAGTCTGTGCTCTGCACAAGTACCTGACACCACTGACCACAGCCCCAAAGCCAGTGGCCTTTGCTCTCTGCCAGAGAAATCCCTCTGCTTTGTTCTTTCCTTTTCTCTTCCCTTCATTACAGCTTCTCCTTTTTGGCCCCTGCTCTATTTCCATTGCCACTTATTTTCCTCCTTCCATATTTCCATAACATTATTATTTTTCGTGCTTGACCCAACCATGATTCAGTTTGTCACTATGCTCACAATGTGACCAACAATTTTCCATAATTTTTGTATTTTCCTAATTAGATCTAGGCTGTAGGTCTACAGAAAAGCCAACCCAACATAAGCAAGGCCCGAGTACACAAAATTCTGTGTCTCATTTCCTTTCAGTATCACTTTGTCATATGGCAACCATGTGTTTATCTGCAACTTAATTACAGCAGACTGGGAATAAATTAAAATACATACTGGAGGTTTATTTTGGTGAGGAAAAATAGAACTAAATGAACATGAAACATCAGGAAGAACAGGAAGGGGTAGATCATAAACAGGGAACACAGAGGCTGCAGATGCTTTTTCTTCACTTTTTTCTTCTGGGCAAGAGACAAATCTTCTCTCCAGTACTTCTCTTTAAAATGGTCAAGGTAAAAGATTTATGAATGTTTTAAGCCCCACATTTTTTCTAGCTTAAAATTCTTGGGCTTTTTTGGCATTTTATTCATCTTTTCATATTGTCTTAACAGTGAGCTGGTTGTGCAGGCACCCCCTGGCACAGGGGCTGGCCCAGCTCCAAGCCCAGGGCACAGGAACTCACTGGGATCTTGTGGGAGAACACTGACACTGCCCCAGGACATTTATTTTCTGGAAATACCCAAAAAACCAGCAGAGCTCAGCAGCTCTGTCCTTCCTCCACAACTTTACTGATATATTAGTTTTCATTGTACTGGATTTTGAGTTCCCTGCCCTCCCTCTGCAGCTAGGGATAATTAAATATTTCTTGATGATAAACTTTACAAACTGCACTGTGTGGAAGTCAGCAGAGATGTCTAATTTAGCAAGAGATGAGGAGCAGCCAAGGACAATACAGAGATGAAAAATTATGGAAGGAAAAAAGATGTCATATTGCAGAGCAGCATGAAGTATCAACAATTGGGGAAGAAAGAACTGTGAGCCAAATTTTCAATGATCTGAAGGAAGTAGACTGCAGGAAAGGCATTTTTAGGAGAGAAATAAAGCCAAGTTTGTGTTTTCTTCCATTACAGCAGAAGTAAGATACCTCATAGATCTTTAATTTTTTTTTTCTGTATAAAACTTGCTGCAAGATTCTCTCTAAGCCTTTTTGATGTCTTAGTAAAAGGATCCAGAATTGCATAAAGCAACTTAGATTTGAAGTACCACAGAAAAGTTGATGATCAAATGTGGCCCAACTTGCTTTTGTACAGTTTACATTATCAGGCTCATCCAGACAGCACAATTTAAATATCATCTAAATAAAAGCATCTGAATTTAGTTAATGACTTGGCTCTAAGGCTGTGTTAGTTCTTTCCCAAGTAGGCAGATTAACTTAAAAAATAAACCAGAGGGGCTTATGAAGAACATCTAGTTCATCTAAATCAGCTCAAGGTTAGACGTTTACTTTTAAGAAAGTGTAATTTAAAAAAAACCTTTTAGACAAGGTGCTCAGCTTCTCTTCATCATTTACTGCTGCGGTTTTTTGATCTTTCTCAAAGGTCTGAAGAATTATTTGCTTCCATGTGGGCAAATTTATCTTACCTAGTAAAGACAGGTATGTCCATAGACCCACTTGGAACATCCAAAATCCCCCTTGCATTTCTCACCAAGAGATATTTATTGTTTGAGAGGTCAATCTATCAATCAGAGCAAAGTGTCCCACAGCAGAGGGGGGTTGGCCAAGATCTGCCTGTGCTGTCCCCTTGGTGTCCCCTGACCTTCACTGCACACCAGGCACCAAGGAGGAACCTGGGCTGGCACAAACAACCCCAAAACCTCCTGGGGAACTGCACTCAAAGCTGTGCTCCAGGTTTAGCTCCACCTGGATTTGGTAGCAGTGACGAGTGGCAAAGCCCACAGCACAACTCCTGTACAATAATCTTTCACCCAGCCTCCAGAAACATCAGATTCTTCCTTAAATATACACAGGGATGTCCATGTGCATCCTCCTTTCACAAAAACCTCTGCACATTCCTCCTGAGCTTTAACACCTGCATTAGGTAAAAAGCGAAGCTTTACCTACAGATCTGTATTTTCTATAAAACATACACTGAAATCTTTCCCACAAGACATCCATCCTCTTTCAATGCTTCTACAAAGCATTACATTTTGGACAGACCCCACAGAAATTTGCCACCCAGTAGTTCTCATTTGCCTGGTTATTTACAAATATCAGCTGCTTATGTGAAAAGAAAGATGAACATGCAGTGCTGAAGTGCCTGTTGCTATCAACAAGAGCAGGAATGAGTCCAGCTAAAAAGCTTTAAACCCACTGAATTCTTCTCATGTCATACCCAAATACAGTCCTGTGGATCTGGCTGTCAACAACATGTTTCACATTTCCAAACACATCCTTAGCACAAACAAGAGGGACACAGGAAATATTCCTGAGAAGACACAAACATCTGCAAGAAGAGATTCACCAATTTATAATCATTGTACGTGTGAGAGTGTAAAGTTGTCAATCCACTGGTAAATAACAGGCTTGCAAAACTGCTCAACTCTCCTCAAACTTTGATCTACTCAATGACTCCCACAGGAAAGCTGCAAAACCTCCCCAAAAAACCAAAACAGAAACAAAAATAAGGAACACTGAAATCCTGTAGCACTGTATGTGTGCAAACTGTGCTATACTTTCAACCAAATCTCTCACAACAAACTGGATTTTGACTCAAATATCTGTGTACTGGCAAGCAGAAAAGAATTTAGGGCAGCAAAGAGAATTCTTTAGTGTATCCAGGAGAAATCACAGGCAGCTGCCAGGCAAAAACATCTCCTTATGCTCCACCTTATTTGGTTTATAAAGGCCAAAGCTGCATTGCCCAGGAATGTTGCGTGATGTGTGTGGATAAATATTTGTCCCATTGCTTAGGTACAGCAACAACACAAAGAGCACTGATAATACCAACAGCAGCTGCCAGTGCAAGTCACTCACTTTCAGTGCAAACTTGAGGCATTTCATAATTTGAATTTCAATTGCTGGCCTTGCAGAAACATTTCAAAACTGTTGGAAACAATATGTTTTGTTCTGGTAGAAGCTCAGTTGAAAGGAAAGTGGTTAATACTGAAACTTTCTCTTTTTCCTTCTTCAGTTTCCCAAGCAATCAGCTCTCTTGTGTTTTTATAGCTCGAAGGAAGCGACCCAAACATGCCTGTGTGCAAACGTGGTGAATGTTTAATGTTTTCCTTGTGTACTAAGCAGGAGGTTTGTCCTAAAAGCTGTGGGATAATGCCCACTGCAGCCTGGATCCTGCAGTACCAACCTTCCCCAGCCTTTCACACAGATGGATCTGAGGGAGGAGCCCTCAAGCCTCTCCAGTAAGAACAGTTCAAGAAAAAGGAAATTAAAGCAACAGACAAAAGGAAGGTTTCCATTCCCAGAATTTAAACATGGAGTTACCCTCAGCTCATATAAAAAGATACTCAGGCTCCACTCCTAAACCCAGGCTGAATCCCACAGCAGGAACTATGCGGGATGTACAGACAATCCCATTGAAAAACTCGACAAGAAAGGCAAGCACCATAATGTTATTTAAAACAGTGTTCTGGATTACTTCAGTATTTATTTCTCCACTGGAGAAAGACCTCTGGATGACTCTTCCCAATCACACTGAGCTCTAACATCCGAGGCCTCCAGCATATTCTTCACCTTTGGCTTTTCCTATTTCTTCCCTCTCCCTGTTTGGGACCCAGCTCCTGCATCAGCATTTCTTGCAGCTTCCCCTGCCAGTGCAGAAGTAGCACTGTCTAGACTATGCACATGTTTGTGCATCCTAAAACCTCTTAAAATAATTCCAATTGTAGCTGTACAGCTCCTAGACCTCCAAAATCACATTTCTGATCTCTAGCACATCCCTATGAATTCAGAATTATTGTCTAAGAGTTCAATCCTTATTAACTCACAGGATCTTTTCTGCTAACTCCCATGAGACAAAAATACCACAACACCCAGTTACCAAAGTACTTGCTGTGAATGGACCTGATAAAACATCCCAACTTGCTGAAACAAAATCAGTTTATTCCACCTTGGACAGACAATTCATGTTGTGTAATAGAAGTAAAGGCCATGAAATACAGAAAAAGCAGCAAATAAATCATAGAAAAATAGAATATCTGGAGTTGGAAGGGACCCACAGGGGTCACTGATATCAAAGCCTGTGCAAGCGTTTCCATAGTCCAAGGGGGAAACTGGGATTTTCTAGCACATGGGATGTTGACACAACAGGAATATTACAAGGGAACCCTTCTCTGTCCCCAGCCCCAAACTTCTCATCTTGTATCATGAAAACAAAACTCAGTGTTTCAGAAATAACTCTTCTCATTCTCCAGTTATTTGATGATTCCTCCAATCCCCAAGGGAAAGAACACACAGCATTTAATGTGAAGAACAGAGAGAAATCGTAATAAAAATGTAAATTGGCAGAGTCTGTCAGATCCTGGGAAAAACCCAAACCACACCAATGTTCTCCTTCAACAAGACATGTTTATAAACCATACACAGAGCCATCCAGAAAAACATAATCTGTTCAGAGAGGTTTTATGTTTTGCTTTTAACATTTCCCTCCTGGAAGATGACATAGGGAGAACCATGCTGGAGTATCAGAGACACACAACTCCTGTTTGTTTGGAGCTGCCAGAAATACCAGTCAGATCAGAAAGCAAACATAATTAATTAATCAATCACTTCATGGGTGTTTTCAACTTGTAGCCAATTCTGAATTTTGTGCACTGTGGAATTACAAATCAAAAATACCAATATGGTATTAATAGTTACATTTGAAAATTAGATATCTGTACATACACACACACATCCATCCTGCCATGCTGCCCCTTCAGGCCTTCATTGGTAGCTGCAGAACTGCTGTACAAATAATTTTTGCCATTGTCCACTAATTCACCCAAAAAAACCATTTGATGCTACTGTTTGTAATGGGAAGTGCATGAATCAACAGGCAGAGACAAGAGATTTTTAAATCTAGAAGGAAACCACAAGAAAACTTTGTTATTGTCCACAAAGTGTCTTCTTGTCCCAGCTGCCAACAGATTCTTCATTTTGACTAAAATGCTCCAAAATATTTGTGTCCTCAGTTTACATCTCCTTCCTGAGACAGTCTCTCAGTGGAGAGGCATCCTGTTATTAATTCCTGCTTAAATTTAAAACCAAGGGGAAAACATCTGAGGCTCCAAACAACAGGGGTATCAGCAGCAAGTCACAGGAGCCCAACCCAGGCATCTCAAACCACCAGTTTTATCTGCAAGATCAAGCTGAGTTTTCACATGTCACTTCTGATACAGTCTGAGATGGCAACATTGCACAAGAGAAGCTTAAAAAAAGATGCATTCCCTTTTTAGAGAAGTACCTAGTGTTTTAGATGGAAATGGAAAGTGCAACCAAGCACGACCAAGAAAATGAATACCAGATGAAAAGAGCAAACAAATAAAGACCATTAGAATAATTACATCCTCTTGTTTTCTGTAATTAATATATTTTAAATGCAGACTTTTCTATATTTATTTTTTCACCATTTCCTATATGAATTATATATTTCTAAATATAGTTATTTAAATGACAGAATTTTCTATCTGTTCATTACAGCTCCATTTTTATTTAAGAGAAATGCTGTCCCTTTGCTCTGGTGGGATTTTGAAGAAACAGAACTGGGTATGAGAAGCAATGACATCAGTGAGAACCTACAGGAGGCTCATGCTAGAAGTGGAACAACTACTGCAAAACTCAATTATTTTAGAGAAAAGTTGGAAACCTCCCAGTTCTATTGATGAGTAACAATGCTCAACACTGGCACAGGACAGAAACCAAGCCGAGCTCTTTGTGCTCTTGCAGAAGATGTGCTCAGCTGAGTATTTTGGAAAAACATGACTCAGCAAACAGCTGAAAAAACCCTGCCCAATGCACCATTTGAACCCCAAAAAAGAAGTGATATTATTTGACAGAAAGGCAGCAGGACAGGGGAAATCTTCCTTACAATGCCCAGGGCTTTAAAGCTGTGTTTTTTCAAGGTGGGCAACTTGCTTTGGAACATCACATGGAACAGCTCTAGGTAATGATATAATAAAAATTCCACTCAATTTCTTCACTGATGAAGATAGAGGCAATATGAAAGGCTTTACAAATTACTCTGTCTGGTCACTGCCCTTTTAGATGTCATGTGAGTAAAACACAGCACAAACTAAAACTGATGCTGTGGGATTGAACAGAAACCTAACCAAGACACAATGAGTTGTGGCAATAATTAGTGCCCTCAGAAAGTTATACTATTTGAATATTAATATTCTGTCTACTGCAGTAAAGAACTGGAATTCAGTCACAGTTGAAAATGAAGCTTTTTAAAATATAAAGAGATCCCAGCCACGCACATCTCCCATTGCAATTTTAGCTTTATTCCCACCTAACGATGTACCCCATGATTTTCGAAGTGTACTGTTAATATTTTTAAATATGTGAGGAAAATCTGTGTTTAATATCTCAAGGTTTACCAGCAGTATTTTGTCTTTTCCTAGATTTTTTTTCCATAAGGATATCTGTGACCGCTGATTACAGAAGGAATGCAGGAACTGGTACAGGTTTCAGAAATGCAGAGTACTGCCAATCCCAAATTCTCCATCTCGTGTTTTGTGCTGACTTTAACAGTTATAAATTTTTTCCCCCACTGCTACTTTTTTCCAACTATAAACTTTGTGTGTTTGATTTTAAAAAAAGAAAACCACATGAGTAATTGCAAAGTTTAGGATTCCATCTTTGTCTCTGATCAAAACCAGCCAGCAACTGCACGGATTCATCATGACAACTAAGAGTAAAGCAATTTAAAAATGTCATTCTGTTCTTATATTTCATTGGAAGGTTAAAAAACCACTACTGTAATTTTCAGTATTGTCTCTTTCCTTCCAGTTCCTGAACAGAGCAGAAATAACCTCACATTCCTGAATGTGGATGCATTCTTTTGACTCAAGGAAATAATATTTTGATCAGTGTTTTAATTAAATAACAGATCCAACTTCAACACAGCCTTTCTGTAAATAACACAGCAAGCCAGGAGGCATAAGTATAATTTCTAATAATGATATAATGTGAGAGAAAGCTGTTAAAAATAAGGATGACTGGGGAATATTTAAAGCTATAGAATGTACTGTTGGTGCCAGGTGAGACACAGTAACAGGTATAGAGGTTTGGGTTCCCCCCAAGGAAATGGATATTTTGCAAGCATATAAAATAATCAGAGCTCTGCATGTGGCTACTGCTCACCTGTGGCAGTGAGATACCACACAGGGTTTCAGGACAGAGATAAGAAAAGGAAAATCCTGTATATGCAGGTGGCCACTGCCCTGTGGTGCCCTGAACCAGGCTGCAACATGCAAAGGAAAATATGGCAGAGTTAGAAAGGGAGGATGGGGAGTATCAGCTTTCCTTTGATGCTCAAATAAAAAAAGGATAGAACAACTAGACTGTAATTATTAAATAAAGGTAGAAGTCTGGAAAATGGAGTCAGTAGGGAAGCTGTAAACCTTGGCAGGCTGCATGTTTTGAAATGGCTGAGAAAAGAACCTGTGAGGGGGAAAGGGGAGGAAAGGGAATAAAGGAATAGAAGGTAAAGCAGATCATGAGGAGTTGCCCTGTCCTTGCTGCCTTTCAAAACCAGCAGGACAAACCCCTGTTCTGGCCCCAGCCTTGCCCTGCTCCCAGCAACAGGCTGGACTCAGTGACCTGAGCTCCTGAATGCACTGACATGAGGCTGGGAGGTAATTCCAGCAATATGGGAAATTATCAGTGCCTGGCTGAAGTGAACATGATTTCCTCTGCTCAGCTAAGCCAGGCTACACCTGCCATCCATGGCTCACTGAAGGCTATTCCTGCTCTTCTCCTGCTTGGTCTGGCCTTTGTGCAGATAAAAGATTCCATTTCTAACAGGTATGATACAGAACTGGGTTTCATGGTCTCTGTATGCTGTGGCCATAAGCAGTTATTTCAGCTCTTTCTTCTATACTCTGTACTCTTTATACTTTCTGTAATTCTTAAGTTGGCTTTATGATTTTCATTTTCAAGATATCCTTCTTGTAATCCTTCAGCCTGCTGGCTTTCTTTGATGGAAAAGATGTTATACTGAAGGCACCTTGAAGGCTTTTGAGAAACAAAAGTTATTTCTCCTATCTCACCATTCTCCATGTATTTAAGTGGCCTTTCAGACAAAAGATGGAAATCTATAAGCTCTTCTCAACATCACAGATTCTGTTATGTTAATTTATACATTAAACCTCCTCCGAGGTTTAGAGCAGGGGCACAGTAGTGAATGTTCTTCCTCCCTCCATTACCTCCTATAGAAAGAAGCAAAACTGATAAAAAGGAAAACAACAACAGTATTCTTGTACACTGACTAATAGTTCTTGTTGTCAGAGGAAAAGAGAAGAATCCATGCCAGAGGCTCCAGCCCTCCACAGCAATTTCTCACATCCTATGGCTCTTGCTCAAGACACAAACTGACAGTGGCACTTTGCCCCAAGATATAAAATAATAAAAAGTCATTCTAATAATTAGTCACTGCTGTTTAGTTCGCCTCATCTCTCCTCAAAGGACACAATTCCACACTGAGGCATCTTAACAGACCAAAACATTCCCACTGCACAACTCATTCCAAGGACTGGCCGTGGGATGGACAGGCAGAACATGACTTGCAGATGAAGCAGAGATTGGCAGCTTGCTCTGAGCTCTTGGATGAACTGTTCCCATAAAAACAGTCAATATTAGATCCCTGAGGACACAGCAGTGTTTGCACTCACACAGAACTACCTGAACTGTGTATGTCTGAAATCATTGGCCATGCTAGTCTGACCTTTGAGCAGAATATACAGCAATTTTTCTTTCGTTATTATGACAGGCAAGTTTATGTGGAAAATTTTCGTGCAAATAACAATATTAAAGCCAATCTAATTATTAATCTTACACAGATTTATATCTAATTGAAAGGCAACTGATGATGTCCATTCTCAGACACTTTTTTCCCAATTAAAAATCCTCAACCTTCTTGATAGCAGGCAGCCACGGGTCACTCTTTAACAGCTCCTACAATTTTCAAGTGTCACTACTCATTGCAGGAAGGTGCAATGCCATTTTCATGAAGAGGGACCTGTGTCTTTGCAGATCCCTCAGGCTGTCTTTACTTCTTCCTTAATAAAAGCTGAGAAGACAAGCAAGGGCCTCCCAGACACACAGTGAAAATCCTAAATCCTCTAAGCTGATTGAAGGAGCTCTTAAGTGTGTCTGAACCTGCACCTCACTAATGAAGAGAGGGTGAGACACCTGGGGCCATTCAGCCTGGAGAAGAAAAGGCTTTGGGGACACCTTGGAGCCCTTTGCAGTGCCTAAAGGGGCTCCCAGTGAGCTGGACAGGGACTTGGAGCAAGGGCCTGGAGTGACAGGACAAGGGGAAAGGCCTTAAGCTGAAGGAGGGCAGGGTTGGATGAGATTGGGAAGAGTTTCTTCCCTGGGAGGGTGGGCAGGGCTGGCACAGGGTGCCCAGAGAAGCTGTGCCTGCCCCTGGATCCCTGGAAATGTCCCAGGCCAGGCTGGATGGGGCTTGGAGCACCCTGGGATAGTGGAAGTTGTCACTGGCCATGGCAGGGGGTAGAATGGGATAAACTTTAAGGCTCCTTCCATCCAGATTTTCACTCCATCTGTTAAGTGACTGTCTCTACTCCTTTCAAACAGCTCCAGATAAATCATCGAAGTTTAATATTTCTTATTTGCCTTTGCAAAGCAGAGCACAGTAGGAACTGAATGCCTATTTTAAGGACAATGTGTTCTCCCAGTATCTTTCCACCACACACCAGTTAACAATTATGGTTAACTCAACGGTTACACCATTCCATGACTATCTGTCTAAATATTCCTCAGAGCATGAGCTCAAGCAAACGACGGATTTTTAATGTCAGCAGAACACAGACAGCTCCGTGTCCCAGGTGAATTTGTCATTTTGAAGCTCAGCAGACCCAGCCCATCACCCACTGGCAGCGATCTGGGGATGCAGGAAAAGGCTCTGCTGGCACGCACAGGACTCGTGGTAATGTACCCTTAATTCCCTCCCTTCTCCTCTCTGGATCACCAACTTCCCTGCAGCTTCTGCAGAGCTGATCTTCAGGATCATGTTTCAGGATGTAATTAGCCTTACAAAGAGGAAAAAATGAAGGGAAAGTGCTTCGGTCGTTTTATTTTCCATGCATAAGCTACAACTTGCAGCGAAATCATCACTGTAAATGGATAAAAGAAAAACTTTGCACGCTAAAACTTCAACAAAAAGTTTTGCTGCTTATGACAGGCTTTACATGCAGGAGGGGATTAGGAAGGCACCAATTGAAAAAAAACCCCTTCTAATTTTAATAAATATTTTTATGTTAAGGCTACACATCTACCAAAGCGCGTTAGCTCTTATTATTTTAAATAAATCTACATTAAAGTCATGCCACCTGGAAACAAAACTTCCATAAATACATAAACCAGCACTGAATAAAATACACATTTTTTTGTTGTTTCTTTTGAAAACACCCCATTTCCTTGTTCCTTATGTGAGTGTAAGCACTGGAAAAGGATTTCCAGCTGTGCCTTGTCAGCCTGGGGACCGAAGGCATTGTGCTGCTGCTCATTTGCCCGAGCGAGGTTCCAGCGCTCCGAGCACAGCACAGGCTGAGGCTCTGCACACAGAACTCAGCCCTGGGCCCCCAGGGGAAGAAGCTATTTCAGACTTAACTAAGGAATCAAATCACATGTTTCAACAATCCCTACAGTTTCTCGGTTTGTTTTAAAGATTTCACTGAGATTTGGTTTCATTTGGAACGGGAGACTAAATGACAGCAAGCAGAATCTGCTGTTAGGTTAGATTACAAGGTAAAATGTTTACATTTTAAATTACTGCTTAAAGCATGGTGTTGAATGGCTTAAACTTCATGTTAACTTTGCAAATATGTAATATTTGAAATGAAATATTGCGGGCTATATTTAGCAATACTGAACAGAAATGCTTTTCTAGGTAAAGCATGCAATACCCATTGAGCTGCTTTTTGTTCTGTCTGAATGTTTGCCATGCACAACGAACTAAAACTAAAGTTTTACTTCAGTAAAAGTGCAACTGGTCTGGCTGCTATGGATAAGTTTCATGTGGTAACTCATTTCTGTGCATTTAAAAAAGAACGAGTGAAAAATCTTGCTGAAGCACTTTTAACCCCTGCATGTCATGAGAAATCAGGCTGACATCTCGGAAATGTGTTTGAATTTTGACTGAATGGATACAGATAGATCACTTAATAAATTCTGACCCTCTGCTATTTCTAAAGGGTCTCTCCTTTAAAAATTAACTATTGCCATTAACATAATAGCAAAATGACAGGTACTGAAGACAAAGGTACAAATTACAAAGTGAAAGTAAAGGTAATAAAGATGTTTTCACATACTGTGCCGGATCTAAATATTTATGGGGCAAATGAAAAAAGGTATAGCAATGCAGCCACATTGAGACTATCTGGCAACACAAACAGTTAATAATTTCATTACACTGGCTATCTATAATTTTATTTTACTATGCAATGATTTATTATGAAAGTCATAAACTGAACAGGCTGAATTTTCCCCAAATTAAAAGTTGGCTGCCCCTATACAAAATGCAACCTCCTGAGAGATAATCTGAGGATCCCAGACAGGGGCAGGAAAGGCCCAAAGCACCCAAGGCCTTTCACAATTTGGGCCTTAAAATGTGAGGCAGCACTTGTTAACTAAGCCAAGGAAAGGAAAGGAACTCAGTGTTTTGCATGCAAAGAACCCCATTTGAAAATAGCAATATTAAGTTTTCAGTGCTGAAGACTTAAACTGGTGTAAAAAAAAATAGCATATAAACTCACATATATATGAACAGGATTTGTTTATAAAGACATTTTGGGGGGTGTGGTGTGTTTTCTGTTGTTTTGTTTCTGATTTTTAAAAATTTGTATTTATAATGTATTTTATGAAACTAAGTTTCACTTTAAAATAATTTGCTTTACTATAGAACTTTTCTCTAAGTTCCTAGCAAAACATGTTTTAATGTACATTAACACCTGTGCAGTTATGATTCAAGGTAATATGATTCACTCTATATTATTCCTGACTTTTTAAAAGAAATGGAGAATGGAAAAGTATTTCAGTCCTGCCATTATGTGCCTCTGATCACAGGAAGAAATGGTTAAATGTTAAAAAAGCCCAAGTGTAATGTAGCAGCACTCTAACTGAACAGCTATGGTGTTATTATGGAGTATCCCAGAAAAATAGGACCATAATTAAGTTGTCAGAAATTTGACAGAATGAACACATTTGGTCAAGACTTTCCTTTGTAGATGCAGTTTCCCCTGAGGGCTCAGCTTGTGGAACAGAGGTTTCCTGTGTAATTTTACAGCCACTCATTACCAAGTCACACACCAAAAGCTTTGCCTCATTTGTCCTGAGACACTCAGAAACGAGCACTTTCTCAACAAGAAAAGGAGTTTGCATCTATCTGAGATGTTAACTAACACTAAGTGCTGTAAATAAAAGCTGTAGAGTCTACACAGCATTTTGGAATAAGTGATTTCTGAGGGGCAGAAAGCAGCAAACTAAAGTTTGGATTCATTTCAAAACCTGCCATTCCGGGTAATGCTGTGAGGATTTGTGTGAGACACTTGCATCTCAAATTCCCTTCATATAGAAATAAAAACATTTACTTCAAATTCTGCAAATTAATATCTAAATTTGCAATAATATTTTTAAATTAAAATAGTTGAACACAGAAATGAAAATATTAAAAATAAGTCAAATTCATACTCTTAAGCTTATTTGCTGCCAACTTCCCATTTTAAAACATGAGAACGAAAAATACATGGGAGTTATGATGTGGAAAGCATGAAAAACATGCAATCAATTACATTTTAAAGAACAGTTAGGCAACTTGTACCAAAAGTTCTATAAATCTTGACCTGTTCTATAAATCAGAAAGTACCAAGATGAACAAGCTTTTTAACAAAATCTAATTCAGGCAAAGCCACAGTTCAAGTTCCTGAAATAATACAGTCCAATATTTACAGAATATAATTATAATAAGATGAACTTCAAAGTGAAAGATGACATGTAAAGCCAGACTGATGAACATTAAGAAAAAGCATTTTTTAATCCCCTCAGAACTTCCTCAGAGAAAAACCATGGCCATGCTCTAAGCCTTGTCTTGGCCACAAGCCCAAGAGCTCCAAGTCCTTCCCTAATTCTCACTCTCCCAAGAACACAAATGTCTCCTGTCTCTGCTGTCTCAGTTAAAATAAGCCACGGGACAGCAGCATTTCCTTTTTGAAAGAATTATGCAACAGAGCTCTGACAAATCATTAATGACCCTGGATGTACAGGGTCTTATTTCCACACTGGTACAGCAATCCCCTGCTGGATATCCTTCCTGTGCACACTTCTGAACCCTGACTGCTCTGTTTTGGAATGCCACCTATTGGTGACAGTAAATGGAATTTTTCTGTCACAAGCATAAGGTGGCTCAATGATTTTGAATTTTTTAATAAGTTAATGCAGAACACAAGCCATTCTAGATTGACTTTACTAGAGCCTACACTTAATAAAAACTTCCACTGGAAAAGCAGTTGTGGGATGTCACAAATAGCACAAACTTCCTGAAGGTCTCCTCTGCAGAATCAAGTAGATCCTGTTAGAGAAGAGGATGGCCAGAGATGGATGGAAAAGCAACATCTTTTCATTTCTAGTGAAAAAACACCTTGCACAGAAATGCCAACCCAAAAGCATTTGGGGCAGCACACCACAAAGGAATTGGGCATTTTTCTGTTACTTTGTCATTCCCACACTCAGAAGTTACAACACTCTGGAAGAAATGAAAAAAAAAAAAGAGGAAGGCACACTTGACAGAACTCTCAGAAGTCCCTTGCTGGAAGCAGCAACAGTTACTGAACTGCCAATGCCTGCTGGCACTGCAAATCTAAACCACCTCTTGAAATGCACCCACAACCACCAACCAGCACCTGTCTGACTGTGCCTGTTGAGAAGCACTAAAATCAAATTGGTCACTGTAGCTCTCAGAGGGCAGTTTCTTTCCAAGGGGAACCTTGGTTGTATTGACTACAATATATTGGTTTACCTGCCTTGACAAGTGCCGCATGACTGACATGTCCTAAAAGCTCTCCAGGCTGATTTCCCTCTTTTCTCCCCTTCCAGGCCACTCTGTGGGAGCCGTAGGCCATGCAGGCACCGTCACTGCTCTGTTCTCTCCTGCTGGTGTGGCTGTGCACTGGTGTGTGCCCGGCTGAAGGCGGTGCCGGCAGGAGGCAGAGGAGGAGGATGCAGCACAGGGCGCTGGGGAGGAGCCCCTGGGCAGGGCACAGGAGCCCCAGGGCCCCGGGCACGGGGCACAGCATCCCCCTCATTAACATCGACGACAGCGTCATGGGCGTGTTGGACTCCCTGGTGGGGCTGGGGGAACACGAGAGCACCTACAGTGTCCTGCCAGGTGAGAACAGAGCCCCTGCTCCTTTTCATTTCACATGAACTCCTTAAAGCTTCATTTGAGCTCTGTTCCACACACACCTGCAGCTTCCTGCAGTGATTTTGTGGTTGGCATTATGAGGCTTTTTGATTGAACCCTGCTTTGCCAGGTAACAGCAATGTTTCCTGCAAATTTTCTCCATTATTTTTTGATCTTAACTAACAAAAAATCTGTTGGGTATTTTCATAACTTCCACTGTGTAGCAAATTTGAAGGCCATTTTGAAGAATTTATTACTCAATATAGCTCCTAAGTCAATTAACTTTTCAACACCAGCAACAGCAGTGTCAATTAAAAGACTCAAGTTTTTATTTTTACTTTATGGGTTGCAGTTTTGAAAAGCAAACTATACGTGCAACCTTTCAGGAATAATTCTTGATTTTGTAAATAGCTTAATAACAAAAAATAGCTTAATTTTGTAAATAGCTTAATAACAAAATCTACTTGATAGCTGCAGTATGGAAGTTGCACTATAAATAAGACCCTTATGATGGAAAACTGAGTTAAAAGAGAAAAAATCCTACTCATTAAACTCATGCCCACTCTTACACTCCATCTATATTGAGAACCCAGATTTATTTGATAGAAGTTCAATAGTATGATTTATATAAAACTTGCCTTTTTGGTGATGCAGAGGTTTTCACATTGCTGTAGAATATGTATTTTATACACACAGATATTTCCATTCCTCCATCAAGAGATCACACACCAAGTAAAATCTTCATATGTGGGTTAATGAATTTTATGAGGGGAAAAAAAAAAAGAATGCCCTGATTACCTTGTTCTATACAAAATGATAATAATCTGTTTTTATAAGCAAGAATTTAAGCCTTTGGTGTGTCACACAACAGATGTGACCACTGGGTTAAGAGGTCTCAAATGGCCAAACACAAATCAGCCACATTTTGTCCACAATTACTGTTTGTTGTGAGTCCTTACTTCAGAAAGGCTGAACCATTTCAAATATTTGAAAGTAAGGGGTTTGAATAGGAAAACTAGCAAAACTCTGGACTATGGCATTTCCAGTGTGTATTACAATATTATACATATTACTAATGTCAAATCTGTAATTTAAAAATATTTTTAAAATTAAACAGAGGAAAATACCACATAAGTAGCACAACACTTCATGTAAGATATTCCAGAGTTTCTGTCAGGACCATCAGTCATGCTGAAATAATGCACAGCTCTCCCCCTCCTCGCCCCACTTGTTTCTTTCTTTCTGGACTTGCATCCAAAAGCTGAGCTAAAACCACTGAACTCATTTTATTTGGAACTCCATGCTGAATTTACACCATATTTCCAAAGGTTAAAAGTCCTGTGCTCATCTGCCAAACACTGGAACCACAAGGTATTTTTTAGTCTAGCTTTTAAAGTTCAAAATTTTTTCAAGTTAATGTCAGATTTGGAAAAATCAGAGCCCATTAAATAATAGAACAGTATTATTAATCATGCTTCAGAATAGAAAAAAAAAATGCAATCCAAACATTAATTTCCATTCTCTTAGCTACTTGTTTTGCTCACAGTAGGCTAAAAAAAAACCCACCCAAATTTACGGATATATGCAGGATGAAAACTAACAGCTAAATGGAGGTTTAACAGTAACCAGACATATCTAATTCCTCCATTAGAATCACGTGAACATTTAAATGAAATCAAACAGTTGGTCACAACATGAGATAATTTGCAGTTGTCCATCAGGTAGAGCAGAGTAGGATGTTCACTGCTGCACCATTTCTGATCTTTCTCACCCCCACTCCTGCTCACACCACCAAGCTGAAGTGACTCAGTGATCAGGAAATTTGAGGAGCATCTCAGCACAGCCCTTTTGTGTCCCACACGGGTTCTGGGAATCCCAACAGCACCAGACAGAACTTCTGCAATGCACCAAAAGGGTAAAACCTGTCTTTGAGCACAAACTGCTCCTGCAACTCTCACATACACAGACAAAAAAGGACCATTTGTTAAAGAAGCCTTCAGAGGCCAAGCCTGATAACTCATCTCTTTATGCTTATTCAGACAAGTTTTGCACTGACTTCTGATACGCTCTAGTAGCTAAAACAAAAGAAAGAAATTTAGGAAGCACAGAGGAATTTCCTTCTCAGGCCAGATTATGCTCCTCTGGAACAGCCAGTGTTTTATTGTTTAACATGAGAAAGTGCAGGATTCTTTTTGTGTTTCTTTTGGAGATTATTGAAAAGAAATATTGTGGCGTACTGGGCAAGCACATAAACCCCAAAGTCAGGATCCACCAGACAGCTGGATTGCAGATACCTGGGACTTAAAGCCAACTAACACTTGGCCTGGGCTAATTGTCCTCCTCCACTGGACAGGGTTGGAGTTGCTTTGAGCACAACTTTACGCGGCTGAAATGACACAGAGATGTCCCAGACTCTTGAAAAATCAAGATGCAACTACTCAAAACTTTAATTTCTTGCCTTTTCAGTCCTACGAGCACTCAAAAGCATTTTTTTTAATATATGGAATATAGAGGATCATCCAAACTGGATTTTTCTGATAATTAATTTTTATTGTAGAAAACAGATTGATATCCAGTGGTCTTTAAGTAGAAGGACAAAGGAAGAAACTCTGTTATGAAGTACGACTACCTTGAAAGACTTTGCAAAATGTCTCATTTTGAGACAAATAATAATCCCACAGACATATCAACCCAAATATTCACAATAGTCTTACAAGGTTATTCAGAGGCTATCCTGAATACTCTGATTAAAACTAAACACCCAGGCACAGACCAGGGTAGAGTGTGGGAAAACAAACCCTGCAAAGAACCCCTCTAAAGACAATTTGTGCAGCACAAGTGAAAGTCTCTTGGCATGCAGATTCAGGTGAGATAAGATTTTTCTACCACATTAATTTGCATCTGAAGGAAGAAGTCAAACTGAATAGGAAAAGAGGAAATTACTTTTTCTTTATATGCAGGGAAGTGCAAAGTTAACTTGGAAATGGGTTTTCACCTCGAAACAAGACTTCAGCAATGCATTCTTAGGTTGATTAGAAAGAGGAAAAGGAAGGAGTTCAGCTTCTCAACAAGATTTAGAGGTACATGCAAAAACAGGAATATTTGCGTGGGATGAAGAATCTCAACCTTGGTTTTTCTTCTCTCAAAAGACCAAAAATAAAAAAGCATCGTGCTCAAGTGCAATGTTTATCCTGGAGTCTGGGTGAGAATTGCCCAGGGAAGATTCTGCTGAAGTAAACTCCACCACTGTAAGGAAAGGGAGACTGGGTTTAGTTTCCTTCCCAAGTCTCTGTGTTCTCCAATCACTTGCCTACTGAGTATCTGACTAGAGCTTACAAAATTACATTTCTTTCTGAAAATTTCAACTGGTACCCTGGGGAGATGTCAATCTTTTATATATACATGTCCTTAAACTTGAGAGACAAAGTGTTTCATAGCACAAGTTGTTCTAGATTGCTGCTTTTCTAGCAAAGAGGCTTTTTGGGTTTTTTTTTGAGATAAAGCAAGTTATAGGGAAGTGGAGCTTTTGACCATCTCATCAGTCATCCCAGAATGGACTTTACTTCCACCAAGCCCATGAACTGCCATTATAAACTGAATATTGTTATTGTCCCAGTTCCACAGGGCCTTAATAAAACTTTCTCATTTAATGTGCAAGATATTAGAAAAGAGCTCTAATGCATGAGAGAGGAACAGAAGAAGGTCTGGAAAAACTACTCAAGTTTTGCATAACTGGAAATTACTAATATGGTGAAGAAAATACAGCTATGAAAAGTAAGGCTATAGGGTGTATTTTACATATTTTCAAAATGAGAACAAGATAGCAGTGCTTCTTTCCAGAGTTTGAAATGAACACTGTTGGTTTACTTTGAGCTGTCTAAACGCAGTTTCCCATTTTGTGTTCCTAGGGAAGAAGGGGCAGTGCACAGCTAACGGGATGATCATGTTCGACAAAGCCGTGTGGTCTCCCAAGCCCTGTGTCACCTGTCTGTGCTCCAGGGGAGAGGTGATCTGTGACACAGCCATGTGTCACCCTCTGAAATGTCCCCAGACCATCATTCCTGCAGGAGAATGCTGCCCAGTGTGTTCTGAGACTGGTATGGGACACCACGGGTTTACTGTTTTGAAACTGCCTCCTTTAAAATCTTAACCATTAACTGCATTTAATGATCCCAGGAGTTACAAGGTACACACTATCCTGAATTCCATGATAAAAGCAGCTCTTTAGAGTTTCTACTCAGGTTGACCTTGGTTTCTCCAAGTCCTCTGTTAGATGACTTTGATACATTTAAAGAAAAGATGATGCTAAGTACACAGTAGTAAAGAAAATTGTATTTCTTTTTGACTTCCCCTTCCTACTTCCCCCTTACCTTTACAGAAGTTTGTAAATGTACAAAGAAATAACATCTACTTAGATTTTCTACCCCACTTCTATTTACAAAGGATCAATCAATATCTACTGTCTATTACTGATGCATTAGACATGAAGAATGGTAAATCTTTGTTAGGAGTACAAAAACATGCAGCAATTTGATGTAAATCAAGAGAAGAAAGTCAATTCACAAGAGATGCCACAGAACTACAATCTTGGTTTTTCACTATAACTAAAAGCTGTACCTTTAGAAAGAAAAGGAATGGAGGAGATAAATACGAGACGTGATTTCCTTCCTTTCCTTCCCACACTCCCAATATTTTCTATCTGCAAAGTACTGAACTCAATCTCCTCCTACTGTAAGAAGTATTTATCCTTGTGTGTATGTGCATGTGACAGCCTGAGATGAGACGTTATAGGAATTCACTGTAGAACTGTAAAAGTCATGTTGACTGAGACATTTAAACTCTTTTTTTTTTTTAGAATTGTCCTATTATGGAAGTGAAAACTGCATTTTGGTAATGGAGTTAATGCATTTCCCTGGTGAGATCCCCACCTGCAGCCAACTCCTCCCCTGACAGTCCCTTCTGGAGGAGAGCAAAGTCTTGACCTTTGTGAATTTTTTCCAAATTACCTCCCACTCCCAGACACATTATTTTTCCTCTTTAGACACCTCCATCAACACAAAACCTGTAATTAATAAGTCTAAAAGGAAGATAATGAAGGCTATATTAATTTTTTCACTATTTTGTCTGGAGTTGTCAGGAATTGTAGCTGTGAACAAACTGCTCTGTATGGTTGCCTCAATCATTTCTCAGTCAAATGTCTCTCTTCTCAAGCAGCAGTTTAAGACCATACTCTTTTTTGAATCGTATTCAAAGAGGAATCATATTCTATAGTCATATTTTGTACTGTATGTGGGAAACAATGCTTACTAATATTTTAGTTTCATCAGACTCTTTTGTGTCGTTTTGGGTTTTTTCCTCATTAGCCTCCTCGTTGGACTCCAGTATAATTTCAGTGGATGACATCAGTGAGATGTCTGGTGACTCCCCAGACCCCAAGGACCTGGACACCAGCAATGTTCTGCCATCAGCACGAACTCAAATGGAAGAGGAGGAGCTGCTTCCAACAGAAGTGACAGAGATCAGAGATAAGGAGGGTCACAAAAAAGGGAAAAAGAAAAGGAAAGGCAAAAAGAATCGCCAGAGGCACAAAGGGCGTGGCAGAGAGAAGCTGCCTGTCCCCAGAAGGGGAGCTGCAGGAGATGTGCAGTATGAAAGTGATGAAGATGATGGTGCTTTCAGAATTCCATCCCATTTCCCAATTCCTGTTCCACCCATAGAAGCTCCTCCTTTGCCATCTGGATGTTCCACCTCGGACACCACAGTAAGCTGCATTAATGCCAAACTTACACAAATACCTCCCATCTCAGATCCAGACCTAACAAGTTTAGACCTTACAGGTAATTAATGGGCCTACTTTAATTAATTAATGGACTTTTGTAACATCATCCACCCTCAAATGCACTCAACAGCACTGTAAATGCTTTATCATTCCTTAACAGAGGAATAGAACTAATATTTAGAACTCATTTTAGAACTAATTTTACAGTTAAGCCTTTAAAACAAGAAATGAAAAACATTACATTTGCATGCCAGCACTTAAATACTAAGATGAACATATCTATACAAAATTACTGTCCATAATGCTATTTTTGTGATACATTTTCTAGGTGGAATATTACACACCTCAGGTGCAGACTGTCTTTCGTAACTCAAGCTTTTTTTCTTGCCTTCTGTCCCAGGAAACAGCATCACTACTATCTCAGATGAAGCATTCAATGGGATTCCTAATTTGGAATGGATTGATCTGAGTAAAAATAACATTACCTCTCCTGGCATAGGTCCCAAAGCATTCAAAGTAAGAAAGCCTAACTCTTCTGCTACCCTCTCAATAATTATTGCTTAAAAGAATGTTTTTTGCTTTTCAGTTTATGCATCTAAACCACATTGCACCTTGTCTAAGTAAGCATTGTATAATTCAATAGCTACTTTGAGAACTCTCTCACCATAATCAAGAATTAAAATTAAGATATGATAATTTTTATACTGATTTTTTAAGCTGGTTTAAGCATAAAAACCCTCAGTTACTGAAAGCTGCAGTCCTCCTGCCTGAGTACATTTGCAGACCTACAGAAAATAATCAGCTTGCTCACAAATGAAGAGGATAAGCACATAATTTCTAAAGAGTGCAGAGTGTAGTGAGGCAATACTCCCACAATTCACAGAGCAGCAGGAATGCAAATGATCCCAGGGAACTGCTACAGGGCTGTGGGGAAGCTCTTCCAGTTACAAGTAACATTAATTGGCATTTTTGTTAATATTTAGCAGAAAGTAACCTATTAATTAGACTGACAGGAGAAAAACAATACTTTGAAATTCAAAACACTGGGTACTACTGAACTGCTGCTGAAAAACCTTACAAAATGTGTGTTTAAGAAAATCTTAACTTGTATATTTAACTGCATGGTTTGCACCTTGATAATCTAAGTGCTCTTCTTCCTTCCTGTGGTAAGATCCTGAAAAAGCTGAAACGTTTGTATTTGGATGGAAATATGCTGGTACTTATTCCCTCTGAATTGCCATCAACTTTGGAAGAGATAAAAATAAATGACAACCAACTTCATGCCATTGATGAAGATGGCTTAAAAGGTATTGAAAAAACTAATATCAATCGTGTGAAAAGCTAAAAATAAATTTGAAAAGCTGAATGTTGAACCAAATGCTCCTGGTTTGACACAGAAAAAGAATTGCTGCCTTTAAAGTGCCATGTTTTCAAAAGGCAACAAAAGCTGAAAGATTTGCATGACAAAGTATTTTAAAATTCTACTTTCCCTTATGCAACTGCTCCTCTCCCAAAGCAGTTTATATTTACAGTCACTAAGTGGAGGTGAATTTGAGGCATGTTGAAGACACCTACTACCCCCACCTTTAACCTGATAATTTTATGTGTGGTGAAATCATTTTAGTTATTTTTAAATTGCATGGAAGTGAACGGAATTTGATGTTCATGAAAAATAAGGGAGAATATAATTGGAGTCAACCATGATCATTTTTAAGCCAGTTTAAACGCGGGCTGATAGAAAAAAAGAGAAAGAAAAAAGAAAAGGCATCATCCATGTCAGAATTTGATGGACTTTTTTGCCTCCTTTTCTCCTGCTAAAAGGGTCTCATCTAAACTGGATCAGCTGCTGCCCTTTCCATTTGGACTGGGAGGGGAAAATGTAAATAAAGCTGTGGTCAATCTCTAAAGCTTTACAAACTTATAAACAGTGTAATTCCATGATTATGAGATAATAAAATCAGTTCATTTTATTTTTTCATTGCTGTGAACTGATCTGGGAAATGTTTAATTCTGTTGAATTATGAATGTGTATTTTAACAAGATATAAGATGGCATCAATTAACTGAAATGAAACTTTTTCTCCTTAGATTTAAAGAACTTGGTCACTCTGGAATTAGAAGGAAATAAACTTAGTGAAGCAAATGTCAGTCCTTTGGCCTTTTATCCTTTGAAAAGTCTTTCTTATTTGCGACTGGGAAGAAATAAATTTAGAATTATCCCACAAGGTCTTCCTGCTACTCTTGAGGTAAAAAGAAAACAAAACAACCCAAATAAATACTAACAACAACAACCCCTCAACAAACACCCCAAAAGATACAATTCCTTCTGTTTGCCCTTTCAAAGCAATCTGTATTCTCACAAATGAGAAACAAAACAACTGCTTTGAAAAATTGTGTTTCTGAAGGTCCCACTCCAGCTACAAACTGACTCTGGTTCAGATTCAGAATTAACAGACAGACCAGGTAATACAGGGGACACGTAATGGCTCCATTTGGAATTTGCAGTGGGAAAATCCAGCCTATTCTGATCTCACAAATTTTCTTCCCAAATGCACTTACAGGAGTTATATCTTGAACATAATCAAATTGAAGAAGTGTCAGAAATTTGCTTTAACCATACCAGAAACATCAACATCATTGGGCTAAAGCATAACAAATTAGAAGAGCACAGGATAGCTCCTTTGGCTTGGATAAACCAAGAGTAAGTACCAGACATTTAAAATACATTTATTATATTTTTCTCTGTTTTTCGTGAGTCAGATAATCAAATAAATATTAGCACTTCATTACTTTTAAGTTAGAGTTGTACTTATGCTTTGATTTGTTTTCCTTTGCTGATTTTTCTAAATTTCCTTTGCCTAATTGTATAATCTAGGAGACAGCTGTCAAATAGAAAGTTTTTTACCTCAAATCTGTACCATATTAACATAAAAGTCCATATGTTTTTCTGACCACCCATTCAAAAATGAACATTAATTATAAATAATACTATATACAATTATATGGTAATTTAGTATTGATACATAATTAACTCACAGGTAATTTAAAAATAATTTAATACTATCCCAGCCTTATTTCCCATTAGATTAAAAATTATAAAAGTAAATAAGATGAAGGGAAGACTGTGCAGCTGCACTAAGAGTGGAATACAAGCAGAGGGAGTAATGAGAATGTCAATAGTAAAAGATGATAGAGCTTTTGATTTTCCTGCTAAATAATTTGCCAGGCTGAGCAGGGTACCTGGCCACCACTGAGCTGCAGCTCTATCCCTTGATTCCTGAACTTGTAAATTCCTTAAGAAAACAACCACACTGTTACTGCTGACAGCATCCTGTCATCCCTGGAAGTGAAGCACATGGGACTGATTCATTTACACAATTCCATTTTAAATGGGCTTCAGGACCAAGCTTAAAACTCCCTGTTAATGGGATAATGACTGAAATCCCAAGGTTATTCCAGTTCTTCATGTAACTCATCACGGCAGCAATCCCAGATGAGTCCTTTGGGATTCTCCTGTTCAACCCCCTCCCCTCCTCATTACTGGAGATCTCTTCCCATCAACAAGATCATTGTGCTTGATGGGTAACTCATGACTTAATTATTTCTATTCCCAGGGTAATTATGCATGACCACGTTCAATAAAACACATTCTGCCCCATTAACAGAAACAAATTTCCCTTGGAAATGTCATTCCCTGGTCCTGCCAGGAAGCAGAGCCATGTACAGAACACAGCACTGCCAGGGCAGGAGATCACAGGGGTTTCAGCCTTTTCTTTTCTCTTTTCTCCTTTAATGCAGGAACTTGGAGTCAATCGATCTCTCTTATAATAAACTGTATCATGTTCCCTCCTATCTGCCAAAATCTTTACTCCATCTGGTACTTATAGGAAATCAGATTGAAAGAATTCCAGGCTATGTGTTTGGCCACATGAGGCCGGGGCTGGAGTATCTCTACCTGTCCTTTAACAAACTCACTGACGATGGCATCGACCCAGTGTCATTTTTTGGAGCTTACCACTCCCTGAGGGAGCTCTTTTTGGATCACAATGAATTGAAGGCTGTACCCTTTGGGATTGATGAAATGAGAAAACTACGTTTTCTAAGACTGAACAATAATAAAATAAGGTACTTTCCAAGCTCTTTGTCACATTAATTACATTAAAATAAGTAAGACATGCTTTGCTTTAGGAATTTGTTATTTTTAAGTAAATACTTGTTAAAAAAATCTGAAGGAAGAGCTGGATCCTGAGTTTTCTTCTGCAGTATTTCTTAATATGATAGAAGTGAGATTTCACCCTTCCTCACATTACTGTAAATGCTCATCACAAGGTTTTCAGCTCCTGGAGAGAGCCCAAAATAACAAAATACTGGGAGGAGTCAGCAGCTGGAGTCACCTGGTGAGCAGGTTCCAGCAGCCCCAGCTGGGGAGCCACATGTGCAACCCAGGCCCTCTGTGCTGCTTCGTAAGGCAAAGGAATGACAAAGACAATTCTCATGTGTCAGACAAAGCTTTCATTCAGCAACACATGGCAATACTTTCCTCAGGACAACTCAGTATATGATATAAATGAGAAAACAGTGCAAGGAGAGAATATCAAAAAGAATGGCTTTTGAAAGTCCTCAGTAAATATGTAATTGAGAAAATTTAGTGTGCTGATTAGGTTAACATTTTCAAATACCTAAACAGACAGCAGCTCTAAAAAATAAAAATGAAGTTAATAAAAAATGGTAAGTTAAGAGTTATCTGGGATAACTGTAACATGATTCCTCCCCCGTGTCACAGGACTGTGCCCCCAGAACGCATCTGCAGGACTCACACCAACCACGAGGACCAGCACGACCACAGTGAGGAGGAGAATGAAGATTCCCACCTGGAACACGTTCACCTTGAAAACAACTACATCAACACAAGGCAGCTCTCCCCACACTCATTTTCATGCATAAGATCCTATTGCAGTGTTGTTCTTAAACCACAGAAGACCAAATAAACCCCCCAATTCTGCACTGCAGCCCCCATCTCTAGAAATGCAGCTTTATTTATTCTCTCTGCTCACTGGTCTGCTTATTTTTGATTTAAACCCTTCCTACTGCCATAAATATGATACTGTATATTATATACTTGAGTAAGGTATTGGTGTGTTTCTTCATATTGTTTCATTATAAAACCATTAAATGTAAAAATTGAAGCTTAAGATTATGACATCTATTTTTATTTCTAGTAACACTATTCTACTTAAATACAACAGGTCAAACTGTGCCCCCGGGCACACCCTCTCTGAGATCAGATTTTAGGATTTAAGAATATAACTAAACCCTCAGCTTGGTCCCACCTTATTTGAATAACTGAATTTAAAACATTTTAAGTGGGCTATCAACTGTAAAAATTGTACATAAAAGATAAAAAGTCCTTGAGCTATGAACATTCTAACAATGCAGGAATCAAATTTCTTACACACAGGACTGGATTTTCTTCCAAACATTTTGCAGTGTTAAGCTCTCTTCCAAGTGAAATTTTAAGAAAATAAGTTAAATTGTTTGTTTGTTTTAAATGACACTAAAAAGTTCCTGTAGTCAAACACAGATTCTGATGACCTAGAGGAATGAGTAATTAATTTCTATCTGGATGCTTTTTTTAAAAAAAACCAAACAAAGCCTATTTTGATTTTTAAAAATTATTTTTTGAAGTCACAGTAATAGGTTCCATTCATTTGTACCATGGTTAGTTTGTTAGATTTTTATACTGTACAGAATGTGTAGCCTTATAATAAATTTAAGCAAAACACCACATATTGCTGCAAGTATTTTCATTCAAGTAGAGCACTTCTCTTACCAAACATTCAGACTCATAAGACCCAGAAGAAATTCTCCACTGGATTTGCAGGGGATAACACCACTAAAATACAGATAAATCAAGATTTATTGTGACCATGCATGTATTTTTTCTCCAAGATGTGCTTTTTCACTGTTAAGATACCATAAAAGTGACTTTCATGCAAGCATTTTGACTAAGATGATTCCTTTGGGGGTTTAATACAGTATCAAGCTTGCCTGACATGATGCTGTGGAAGTTGAGCCCTCAGCAATGGAATGTGACCTAAAGTAAAGTTAAAATGTCAATGTAATGTCCCAGTAGTGAGACAGACTGAAGGAAAAACGTTTTTGAAATGGAACACACAGTAGCAGAGGCAGAAGACCAAGCAGGAGAAAGAAGCCAAGGGATGAAGGGTTTGCAACAAACGGGCTCACTTCAGAAATACACGGGCAATTAAACGTACAACATTTCCATATGTCAGATGGAAGCAGCTCAAATCCACTCCTCAAAATTACCAATTATACTGCAAGTGGAATGGGCTTTATTATAAAACTCTCATCACTTCCAAACAGTGAGCTTGGAAGAATTTTATAAACAAAGTAAATGGGATTGTCACCATTTTACAGCTGCTCGTGATTCTAGGACACAGTGACCTGAGAATTCTTGATCAAGAAAAACATGGGAAAAAGTTCAGAATCCTTGGCCACCAGTATGATAAAAACACACAAGGACAGCTCCACACAAAGCTGCTATTATTACTTAACTCTCTAAAATATATTTGAGCAAAGAATTAATTTTTGCAGGCTTACTTTGAGAAGGCCAGTGGATTAAGAATGGGATGATAATTCTGCTAAGTTTTATCAGACTCAGAAGTCTCATGAAATACTACATACATATAAATATATATAAATACTGGGACAGCCTTCATGGCAAGTCCCTGATGAGAATTTCTTTGAGGGAGATCCTTCTAAGCCAATCCAGTAACATTTCTGCCAGGCAGTTGGATCTGGGAGATGCACAGCAGCATTCTCATTTCTCCTGTTCTCCACACATAGAGGCAGCTGACTTCTATTCTCAGATAAATTCAAGAGTGAACCAGCTGCAAGTTTCTAGACTGCAGAGATGTCCCATCAGAATTTTTTAAACATTTCAGAGAGGAAACAACTTATAGTACAGCAAAACCCTGAATATGATGTTGTCAGTAACCCAGCCAAATGGAAGGTAGAGAGATCTGAATACAAGGTGTAAATGTCGAACCTGTAAGAGGGAAAGCTATTTTACAGTCAGAGACCAAAATAGAAGAGGTTAGGATTCAACAACCATAGCAATTCCAGAACCACAATGCTTTGTGGCATAAGAGGATTTTTGAGGGTTTAGAATCTCTGTTGGATTTCAAAGTTCTGACTTGCATCGTTGGCTCAAGTATCCCACATCAGAATTTTGATGACTTGCTAAATCTCATTATAAATTGAAATGTAGCAGAAGACATCCTGTGGTTATCACCAAATTAATACAAAAGGTATAAAAGACAGTGTTGTTTTTACTGAGTTAATGATGATGGAACTTTGAGGATCTGCCTGAGCCAGGGACAGGCACTTCTGGTATGATAAAAACTGCAAAGGTCTCGAACAAAATAATGTTGATTCCATGGAAGCTTGGGTAGCTTTCTGAATTTGAAGGAACAATTAGAGGCAATGTTTTCTCTAAGCAAGGTAAAAGATCCTTCTTAGGGAAAAAACCAACAAAAAACACACAAAAACCTCAGAAAAAGAAAGGCATCAAATACCTCCCAAAATGAGATTTTCATTATTAATGCCCACATGTTGAGGCTATTAGAATCTCTGAGACCCCAAAAAAGTTGAGTTCACACTATCTACCCTTCTCCATTTTCCATTTCAATTTAATGGAGACCCCTTCACGACAAAGCAACAAATCATTCAACTTTGCTCCTAGAAGGAGTTGCTGTGTGACCACTTTCTTTTTATTTGCCTGTGACAAAGTGAATTTCACTCAGTTAATTCACTATTACAGTAATACTGCAGAGAGTGGTTGATGTAATTTCTGAAATTTCTCTGCCAAAAAGCTGTGCTTTTACTGAAGGAAATTGATGAACTTTCAAGACCTCTCAGGTCAACAGCTTTATAAATAGTTACATCACAGCAAGAAAAGAAACAGTTTATCATTTGTGTTATGTGGTAATACCAGCATTAACTGGTGGAACCTCTCCTGAGAAAACATTTTCTAATTTAAGTACTATGTTTATATAGTGCAATGCATACAATTGTCAGACAAGCCTACAGACAGAAAAATAGTAAAATTACAAGTAAATACTACCAAAATAATTTTACAGAATCACCCTGATAACTTTCTGCATGAAGCGGCTTGCAGAGAACAAGTCTGCCGACTGTGGATTGGCACATTTCTGCCAATACCCATTTCTGGTGTTCTGGAAGGTTCCTCAGGAAGCTTCAGCATCTCTCCTCAGTTGGAAAGGTAACCCCAAGGATGTGCTTTGGATTTACAGCCTCAACCAACCAACCAATGTCAAAACAAAGAACTTGGGGTACCAACATCTGCTACACCTTCTACACCACCTCTCCTCGCTGAAGCCATGGATCAGGTTTTGGAAGACCAAACTTCAGGTGAAATCAGTGCTCTGAGGGGTCAGAACAACACCATGACCACCTTGTAGAACATCCCAACCACAGAGGTGAAGCCAACCCTTTGGAAATAGTGAATGCTTCTAAAGAGATTTCCTTTCAAGTTGGTTTTGGCTGCAGGAAGCATTTAAAGGTTCAGTGAACCGTGTAACCAACCCTCAGCTGGAAGAAGCCCTGCATAACAGTCTCACTGGCTTCTTGTAAAGTGAAAAAGGTACAAACATCCATGCAAAAATATTTATAACAATATGCTGGGCTTGGTCAGCAGACACACATTTCTGTTTCCTAATAAACAAAAGAGATCCCTGCTTTTATTGCATCTTTAGTAACATGACCCCTCTCTTATAGTTAATTACCATTGAATCCCAAACTCTATTTCAAGGCTTTAATTTTACTAGTCTTGGCACACCGAAGATCATTTTAAATAGGGAAAAAACAGCAGACGTGAAATAAGAGCTGATTTAAAGATGTCAACAACTTCTGTTCAGTCTCAAGGCCCCAAAGTATTGTGGAAAAATGTTGGAACACTTTTTCCATCTAAAAGTAGCGAAGACGTCACTTAAAAACCTCTAAAATGTATGAAACAGATCTCCTTTTCCACATTAAGAAACAATCATATGATCAAAATGAATCTAGCTTTTCATTTTCCCAGTAAATTAACATCCTACTCCTAAGTTTTATACCAATTCAGGTACTAAGCAGCTACACTCAAATGCCTGCAAGCATAATTTGAACAGTTTTGTTACAATTGCTACAATGAAATTCAATGGAAGTGTAGTGATTAATGTTCCCAATAACCAGGTTACAAAGTCTCACTACAGATGCAAGGTTCCTCTCTAAGAGACACCCTGTTCTACATTAAAATTCCATCAGGAGAGACCCATAAGGACACAGCAGTGTTCTTTCCTTTTCACTTTAATAGGTGAAGACAGAACATCAAGCAGAACTCTTCATAAAAAAATCTTCCATTCAACATGATGCAAGAGTTACTGTGTCACTAAATTACCTTCAAGAACACATTCTGCACAACTGTATGTCTCTGAAAGAACTTACAGAGTTGAGTGCTGCATAGAACATTTTGACCACACCAGAAACCAATTAATGATAAATTGTCATCCCTTTTATGATACTGAAATAGTCCAGTTAGTAAAAGCAAAAGTAAACCAACAGATTCATTACCTCTATGGTGTGAACTTTTTCACACAGTAATTGTGCTTCTCTCAACTGGATAATGTTTGATCAGTGTTAAAAGGACCACAGAATATTCTGTGTTGGAAGGGATCCATGGGATCATTGATCAAACCCATGGCCCTGCAGACACCCCAACAATCCCACCCTGTGCCTGGGAGTGTTGTCCAAACATTCCTGGAGCTCTGGCAGCCTCGAGGCTGTGACCAACCCCTGGTCAGTGCCCACCACCCCTCCCTGATATCCAACCTAAACCTCCCCTGACACAGCTCCAGCCATTCCTGTGGGACTGGCAGAAAAAAAGCCAAACTACCTCAGGGTGGATCTGGAAATTAAATGAAACATCTGTCCCCAAACCACAACTTTACTTTGCTTCAAGGAAAGTGGCCCAGAAACAGCAATGCCCCTTCTCTGTAGAAATGTCACTGTCAAAGCTGGGGACTGGCTTAGCTGGGCTCTGACCTGCTCCAGGACAGCCTGGCCCTCATCCTTCCTCATCCTGCCCAACTGCTGCTGGACAGACTCCTCCACATTTCCATCAGTATTCACTGACTTTATCAGCCTGGGAACAGTTCATAAAGTTTCCCAACACACAGTCTGGTCATTGCTCTGGAGTTCTTACAGCAGCACAGAACTGCCCCTGCTCTGCAGTCACATCTGGTAAAACTCCTACAGTGGGATGTTGCAGGGTAATACAGGATAATAAGGGGGAACAATAATAATAATAATAATAATACAGAATACAAAGGGGAATCTTATTTGAACAGAGAGATAGATGGGCTGGAGGATCAGGGCAACCTCACCTCTTTCCACAGCCCAATAGTTGGACATTGTTGTATGAGCCCACAGAGCTCACACAAACCATCCCATTTCAGTCCCTCACTAAACCAGCAGCAGAGTTTGATCTGTATTTTCTACAGGTCTGTCCTTCATGGATGCCTCTCTGTGGGAATCCAGAGGGCCACCACCAAAACCAACTGTCCTGGTGACTAAAATCAGCAATTTTTACTTATTACTTGGGAGTTCTATGGGTAATAAGGTTATCTGGGGCTTTGCTGTCAAAGCTCTGTATTCAGAAACTGCAATTTTTTCAGCTTGGGAAATGTTATGCATTGCAACTAATTGGAAGACCACATTAACGTCAAGGAAAAGGAGCAATGTCTCTTCCCCAGACTGCAGCTTCTTTCATAAACATGTCCTTCTTTTCTATAATAGCATAAATTATGCAAAACTATTCCGGCTATTAGGAGCGAAGCAGTTGGGGGAATTTATTTATTATTTATGATAAGGTCCAACAACTGTTAGGCTGGACTCAAAAATCCCCTGGTGTCTGGGAGGTACAAAGTCTGTGCTATTCATTTTCCCCACAAAGGCCAGAGATATTCCTGCCCAGGGCTTCATGTCCATTCCTATGACTTTTCCAGCCACAGTGGACACAAACATTCTCTGTGGTCTCTACAAGTGAACAAATACTCAAAGAGTTGAGCAAATCCCCCCAAACAATATTCTTCCAGTCTGGTTGAGCCATCCTGGCTCCATTCAATAAGTAGCCTTTTCCCTAAGGATTAAAGTAAATTAAAGCATTCAGAGTTGGATTATTTAAAGGTTCATCTTAAAAACCATTTACCTTGTAATTTCTTCTCTAATAGTCTGTTATGTAAGGAACATCCTACAGCCACTGAGTAAACAATTACTGTAGTCTGGTAGAATTTCCATTTGTTTGGTGCTTAATTCTTTGTACAGGATGCAGATTTCCTCACAGTTATTGAATGCAAACTTCTGATTCATTGCTTCTGTTTTAGGCTGTTATCTATATTAAGGTATCTTTGATAAAGTGAGTTATTACACACTGTTTCCCACAAAGTAATTTGAAGCAGTTCTGTTAATTCAGTGAAAAGAATTTTCATTCCAAATGTGCAGTATTATGAATATATACACAGAAATCTGAAGGTGTTCCATGCAACATTACTGAAAAAAATCTAGGTTTCTCTGTGAGAATTTTTCATATGATAGTAATGCATAAAAGCTGACTTATTTTTTCCACAAGACAGATATTTTTCTCAAAGGAGTAATACTGAACACAGCTGTGGAAATACTAGATCTTCAACAACACTATCAACAAAGACAAGAATCATCTAAGCGAGTTATGTAATGGTATTTTTAAAGGATTAAAATTAGGAAAAAGGATTAAAATGTACTTATTTTTTTTCACAGCAATTTCTCCAGACCCCTGAAAGTTGGCTAAGCCATTACTTTACATCCTCTGGCCTCACAAATTCTGTTCCTTACAAACTGACAGGGAATGACAGCCCTTGGGAACATTTTGTGGCTCTCAGCCCCTTTTCACTGACAGTTCAGTATAAACATCCATCTAAGGCTTCCCTCTAATGCAGGATGGTTCTGGACTCACTCAGGTTATTCTCTACAAGCCTTCCAGGGAAAACTCTCTCTCCTTTTTTTCCAGCTCACTTTGGCTCTCATTACAGAGAATTCAGGAAGCAAGACTTTTCCTCTTTCAATTAGACCAATTACTTTTTGGGTCTTTTTGAAACATTAAAATCCACTTCACTTTCTTGCACATTTCCATAGCTGAACTATAAATGTTTCATGAAGTATTTCCTTCTGTTTTGGACCTGCCACCCACTGATTTCTTTAGTGTTGGTCTAGTTTTGGCATTGGAAACATCAAAATAATTACTCACTTTCTTGACAACATATGGGTTCAAATTAATCTGCATTGCCTGTATTCTGTATTTATTTTGAAGGCTATTTTGAGACACTCTGGTAAAACAGTTAAAATTACAGAAACAGTGATTAATTCCCATTTTAGCTGAATTTAATTCCTTTCCAACCTGAGCAAAGAACATCCTCTGGTTTTATGTGAGATCTTACCCACTAATTGGAAAAAAATAGAAATTCTAATAACCACAAAGCAAAAGTATAGTCACAATAGGAATTAAATGCTGAGAAATGCCTGTGGCAGGGGGTTGGAACTGGATGATCTTTAAGATCCTTTCAAGCCCAAACCATTCTATGATTCTATGAAACTAAGATATAATTTACTTGCTCAACAAAATAAAAGTTATTCATTTGTAAGTTACTTTCTGAAGTCAAAGCTCTTTTGTTCTGCTGTGGTAAAACCAAATGGAAATCATCCTTTCTAGAAAAAAGTGTTCAAGGAGAAAATAATACCCTCTACTTTACAAATTGTTCTACAAAAAAAAGATCTCCTTTTCCATCCCACAAGTTAATATGCAATTCTGACATATGTTTTATTTCAATTTACATAAATATTTCCACTGAGTGGTAAAAGGAGCTTCTGTCATCCAGTGGATTTCTGTCTCTGACAAAAGGCAGTGCAAACCCATCCATGGCACCAAGCTTCTTAACAAAAACACTCTTTTATCTGCAAAGAAATACCTTTGGAAATAGTCTATCAGAACATCTGTCTGACAGCCCTTCTCTGCTAGTTTCTACATGGTCTTTTGGCTTAATTTAGGAGTCTTTATCTTCCTTTTTTTCTCCCCATTTTTCATTAAAAAAAACAGTGGTAGGACTTATTTGTGATTTTCTCCTACAGCTGAAAGAGGAAAAAAATGAATGCTAAAAATCAACTAAATACTTCAGGGTATAGAAGTGATTAAAG
The DNA here is from genome assembly GCA_013397195.1 of Hylia prasina. Taxonomy (NCBI): domain Eukaryota; kingdom Metazoa; phylum Chordata; class Aves; order Passeriformes; family Sylviidae; genus Hylia; species Hylia prasina. The sequence continues at coordinate 84,773 of VYXD01013643.1, read as the reverse complement.
CAAATTTAATTGCCTTTTTAAAAATGCCCACTGGAACTTTATATAGATTACATAGTACCTACAATTTAATAGTAGCATAATTATGAGAAAGTAATACTAAAACTGCAGCAGCAGTCGTTAGCTAAAAGTAAATCAGACTTTTTCAGAAGGCTCCCAATTTCTGGAGAGCACTTAGAACTAGATCCAACCCTGCAGGACAGATTTACTGCTTTTGTGTTGATGAGAAACAAATGAAGCCCTCCCAGAAAATTCCCACGGATAAAACACACACATCTGAACACAGGCTGAGTTAATTAATATGACAGGGAAATCACTTCTTGAATCAGAGTATACCCTCCTTATTAGTAGTAATGATGCTAATGATTTGTAATAAAAGAAATGCTTTCATTCCTACTATTCCAAAGTGAAAAACTGTGTTTCAAAACTTGCAAACAATTTGAGTTTGGAGACCTTCCTAGAGACCTTGTTACTTTTTCCATCTACAAAACAGATGTGCTCAAAGTACACGCAAACATTTACAGACCCAGGTTCTTCATTAGACAAAGAAGAGCAAATTGTAGTTAATTACTATCTCAGGAATGTGATACTCACTGCTTCCACTTCTAACAGTCAATCACAAACTGAGTGAAAGTAATTTTCTTTTAGGCCTTTGGATTTTTAATTAATGCAAATTACTTTTGTTGATAAGTAAAGCTAGGGAAAACTAATTGCAAATTAAATGATACTATCTTTTCACTCTAACATGCTTTAAATATTTTTTTCTGGACTAGATGGCCACATTTTTCTTAAAACTGACAATTCACTGGAACTTGATGACAATCACCAGTTTAAGCATTGCCTTTACGTCCTGAACAATAGGAACCTACCCAAAAGCTGTCTAAGAATGTGAACTCATTTACATTCCATATCATTCATCCTCTTTGGTAAAACAAAAGGGAAAATGGGGAAATTCAGCATTTGCAGGTGGTCAAGATTTGGGTTTGGTTTTTTTTAAGGCATTGTTGAACTCTGGCAGAGTAACTGCTTGATACTCTATGAGGAAATGTTGTTCCAGCTTGTATTCTGGAACAGAAAATGTTCCTTTAGAACTTATTGTTGGAGTGATTCAGTAGTTTGGCAGTGGTTGCAGAGTTTTTGATTTTAACTACTGTTTGATTTTCCATGAAAGAATGTCTGGTGTTTCCAGTGTCTCTAAGGCAGATAAATACCCACATTCCATAAAAATGCCATGTCACATTACCCAAACCTGTGAGTTGGATCACAAGCACAACTGACAACTGACATGTACAGACACCAAAACTAATTTCAAGACTTTCAATGATCAGGCAAAGCAGTTTCCTGATCCAATTTGGTGCACAAACCTTTTCACAGGACCAAGGAGAAGAGCATCAAGGTGGGAATAAGCCAGGTGGGAGCTTCTGAAATTGGCATTCCCACAATGAGGAAATCATATTAATCTGTAGCCTGAGATAGGACGAAGTTAAGTGATGCTCAAGAGGCAACAGAAACTGTCTGCAAGGATGAAAAACCCTTCAGGTGATGTTTTGCCTCTCCAGTCATTCCAGGTCACCACATCTTTGCATCCATAAAAGCCACGATGAGACTGACAATCCCATGGATGTTGGGACACGTACACTTGACTTTATGGCTCTTTTTTGTACATAAGCTCTCAGTATTGCAAGTTCTGACCCACCCTGCAATATTGCTGTGTTGCTAACAAACATCAGGGACTGAGGACTTTGACTGCAAAGGAAACTGTTTTGATGCAGTTTTAAAGTCAGCGGCCAAAAACATGCTAAAAACTATTAACAAGCAAAAGCTGATTCATGCATGATGATAAAAAACTTATCTATATTTATATATAAATATTAAAGAATCAAACTGAACTACAAGAAGCTGAAGGGCAGATTTTCTATACTCAGCTGGTTAAATGGTGTAGTCCAGCCTGAGAGGAGCCAAAATTTAGCTAAAACCAAAATATGTGACCGCACCGCACATGGAGCGGTTGTGAGCACGAAAGGAATATGTCATGTTATTAAAATGTGATGGGCAGGCTCCAAGGCAGCTTTGTGCAGTTGATGTTAGATCCATCACATTATGTAAACCACATTTATAAACAGTGCTAGAAAATGAGAAAGTACTTAGTTTGTTTTAGAATAACAAATGTACACAAGGCTGGCTTAAAGCAGAGATTGCAATGGAAGCATTAGCCACATATGGCAGCATATGTTTGCTCTCTCAGGCATATCAAGTAATACAAAATACAGTCATTTTCTAGAAAGAAATCAAAGGTAGCAGTTTATATCACTGATAATTTCAAATATAAAACACCATCCAAATTAATTTTCATCTGCATACTTCGCCCTAATGAGACATTATTCTGAACCACATACGTGTTAGATATACTTCTATTCTTTGCTCAAAAATCAATCTCCATTACTTGTAAATGTCACAAGTATTTTAAGGCAAGACAGAATTCTAATTTTCAACCAATTGTCTCATTGGTGCAAAGAGAAATCACTGAAAAGTTGTGAGCAGTCTGATCTTATATAATCTATTAGTTATTTAAACACATAATCTTTCTTTGAAAAATACACCAACATTTACTTGCAACATCAGACTACTACTTGAGAATATCTCTCTTCATTAAGTCCCCAACATCATGCATTAATAACCTGAGACACTGAAAATGTGCTTCAAATGTTTAAAAGAACAGGCTCATAAAGTGGATTGCGAACCACTGGTTAAGTTTTAAGTCCTGCTGTCAAGGGTAACATCTGAAGTTGAGCACTGAGTTGTCAAGAGACCTGAGAAGGTGATTTCTGGGCATTTTACCCTAGATTGCAATTATATTCACATCAAAATAATCTATGTCTTGAGACACGAAACAGTTGCACTGCAAGAACAGCATGTGAGCTATATTTCTGCCCTACTGATACTATATACTGGACAAAATTGTTTGATAATCCACTTTAAGGTAAGAATCTTATATTTCTTCCACCACTTTGTGTGTTGTCTTCATTATGTAATTGGCTATGACAAACTTTATACACATAGGAATGTGTTCCAACCACCAGAATCAACTAAAAAGAGAAAATAATAATAAAAATCCTGAGTATTCATCCAAAATTGAGATGTTACTAAACCTCAAGAATCATTTGCTGCAAAACCAGGGTGAGCTGAAACTGCTGATTCAACACTTTGCTACTGAACGAAGTGAAAAAAGAAACCAGTACATTTATATCACAACCCTCAGGCCCTGCTCTCTTCTATTAAACAGCCAAGAAAATGTTGGAGGGTTTTTTAAAACAGCAATTTAATACTAATTTCCTCAAGTAAACCCATCCAAACCAAGCTATTCAAAACACAGGGGAGTGTTTGCTTAGGAAGCTTTGGTTTCTACAAGCAGACAAGAGAAGGCAGATATATGCAATTTGAGATTTCAAAAAAGCTTAAGATCATCCTTCAGATTTTTCTGTGGGAACGTGATTGCTTTTGAAACTGTAATTTTATTCCTTGGGAAAAGTGATAGGGAGACTCTTTATCATCATCCATCTGTGCTGCTGGAACTGGAACACATCAAAAGCAATGCTGCAGGTAATACAAGTCTTGTCTTCGTTGATATCACAGCACTAAAGTTTTCATTTTTGGCACAGAATCTTTTCCTTCCTTAAGAAAGTAACAGTAGACAAAATAACTATTATGCAACTTGTACAGGCATTTTGCAAACGGCACATAGCATGTATAATAAAAAAAAAATCCCAAGTAAAATTTCCAGGCTTTTTTTTTTTTGCAGAGCAAGACCAGACTTTTAACATGATAAGGAGCTAATTAAAGAAACAGATGAAGTCAGATGTGCATGGAACTGGGTATAATGTATTGTAAATTTAAAGACACAAAGTGCTTCCCTGGCTATGAAACTTGCTTTAGGTAAACTCAATTAATTAAACATTTTTGAAGTTTACACAAACAGAGGCCTATGAAAAGTAAACAAAGAATAACCCAGTTTCTAAATACTGTGATGTGCTCGTCAGTACAGACTTTGTAACAGGGCACATTCTCAAAGACTCGGTTTTAAACCCACAATTTCAATCACAGAATACTGCAAATGTTGTCTCTGTTTTAATTAATAGATATGCTTTATTTCCCACACACAGGAGACAGTTATACTGATTAAATTAGCTATATTGATTAAAAATCTGATCTACAGTTTACATTCTTGAACTGAATGTCCCCAGCCAGATTGCTGCCTTCTAAAAGCAGAGCTAAAATTTATACATAGCTACACAATAAAGTCCTAATTTTCTAACTTTAGAAAGGTTTGGCAGCCTGCAGGTCACTGCAGGCTACTGGTTTATTCTGCCACTGGCTGAAGTTTTATAGTTTTATTCAAGTCACACTTTTAAAAGAATAATGGCTAGTGAAATCATAAATAAGTGGAATTCCACAGCAGGAGTGACCTGAAATGGACCTCACTGTACTTCCAATGGCCCGATGTCAACTATTATTAAACTACAGGTTTTATAAAGTCTTCCACTAGACGTCTAGAGTTAAGCCAGAAGTTTTGGCTCTAATACAGGCAGTGATGAAAAACATATGAGTGGTAACAAGTCTCCTTAATATCATTCTTCAGTACTAAGATGGGCTAATCTGAAGCAGCACTTTACTCTGGTATCACCCACAGTGCCAGAAGGATCAAGAAGCTTGGAAGTGGACTTTTTCTTTATATATGCTTTTCATTTCACAGAACTCACTCTAACTTCCTTTTTCCTTTTTTTTTTTTTTTTT
>VYXD01013643.1:13585-79965 GCA_013397195.1 Hylia prasina | reverse complement strand
TTTTTTTTTTTTTGTAATATGAAATAACTGGACATAAGGACCTTAGGTGGATTATCCCAGGGCTTCCGGAAGAACTTCCAAACCTGCAAGGTATGTCCAGTTTGAATACCCACTCTATATAAATAGCAGCAAAGAGTTAAGGTTGTCAGTCACCATGTGATTAATGATCTCAGATAATTTAGAATTAGAAATGCCACTTCTTAAATAGAACATTTGAAAATTTACTTGCAGCTGAAATAGTTCTGTGTTTACTACATGTGAGCTGAAAAACAAATAGAGCTATAGTGAATTATTTAAGTATCCAAGACTTGTCAGAAAAATGTTACAATTGACCATGACACTTTTTCTCAGTTATAACCATCTATGAAAATCTACTCTACAATAACAGCAGCTCTCACAATAACAACTCAGAGTTAACTTTCTGTAATTTGGTATTCAGGTTGGTGGGGTTTTTAAGTACCTAATCAGCAAAGTAATTAAAAACAACCCAGGAAAGAATGAACTGTAGATGAGTTACAACCTAAAAATGCTCATAGATCATTCAGTAACAAGAGTCAAGCAGCTCTCCATAAAAAGTAATTAGTCTGTAAATACAACTTATTTTGTAAACATTCCTCTTAATTATTACTGCTCAACTTCAGTATTGGACAATTTCTGACAACAGACATTTCTATAGTAATCTTACTAACAAAAAACCTTCCTCCTGTTTTTCTTCAGCAATTTAAGTAAATCAATGGAGTAGATAAAGAGTTAAACAAACTCCTTTTATTTCTGGAATGGGACAATGACTAATAGAACCAGAACTATTTTTAAATATAGATTTCAAAACAGTTATGGTCTTGCCTTTCTTTGGACAAAATCTGTGCCCAGACCAATGATTTGTTAATGAACACAGGGACTTTGCCTCTGCAAAGACCCCACCAGGTCATTTAAACATTTCCTTTTCAGAAACAATGACATGGGAAATTTGTCTCTGTACAGTGGCAACAGAAGAGATTTCTAAATATAATTCAGAATCTTTTTAAGACTAAAAACTTTATGTACTAAGTCTTTTAGTATCACAACTGATAAGGCATCAAAGTCCATATGCTGGACTGGTTTGCAGCTGCCAAGCAATTTCGAGTTATTTGTTGTTGGGTCTCTTTATGCACTCACCCCATACTTAACAACACAACTTCTGTTCTCACTGAAAGGGATTTCCTTCCCATAATTCATGTTTAGAATTTTCATATCACAGAAATATGGGAATTTTACCATATAAAATCTTGGGGGTTTTAATCATATTAAATTATACTGTGACATCACCTTCATTTAATAATTGATAAATTATAACTAATAGCATAAAAAGTGTCTGTGTTCCATGTGCTGTTTGGCAATATGAGTTTGGGGATAGATGACCACATTAATGAGGATAAGTGTGTCCCAAACAACCAGTGCAGTGATTTTTGGACAGTTACACACCTCAGGAAAAAGCACCTTAGAGCATCTCTCCACTTGAAGTGCACTCTCCACAATGTCACCTCACCTTGGGGTGCCTGATGTTCCAGGGAGAAGGTGCTACTCAAAAGCTTTTTGTGCTGAAGGATAAGAAGGATTGTAAAGAAGGTACAATGGAGCTTGAATGGAGCTTTGTCAGACTCCTTCTCAATGTTCTGGTCTGTTAAAACAGGAATGGACAAAGCCAGGCTTTGTCCAGGTGACAGCCAGCTGCTCAGGGATTATTTAACACAGCACTTCAGCCTGTCTAACAGCTTGAATATGTCAGGAATGGGTCCCCCAACGTTCCCCCTTCCTTCTCTTTCCATTTAATGTTCCAGCTCTGTCAACCAGGCTGTTCCACCCATTCTTTTGTGCTGGTTCTGGTACTCCAGGCTGACTCACTTTCCTCACTTGAAAAAGGGTATGATGGGGTTTTTTTTTGTTGTTCACATTCGTTTTGTGCTGGTGTAGTGAGTTCAGCCAGCTCAGTGAACAGCCTGAGAGGAAGAGCTGGTAGCAGAGAGCTGGCAGGGAGCACCAGGGAGCACAGCCAGGCTCAAGTGGCAGCAGGGGACCATTAGCACAGCTGTACGTGTACCTTCTGAAACAGTATTTCATAAAATCTGCATGACAGCACTGTCAGAAAGATCACTAGGATCTTGGATTTTAGGCTTTCTTTTATTCTTGAAGTTTAAGCATGCAGAAAGTTTGTATAAGTTCTTTGAGAAGAGTTACAGAGTCATATCAGCATCTATTTACTGGGACATTCAAAACCGCAGGCAGGAAAGAAACCTCCCCACAACTTCATAAAACTCAGTTCTTTAGGATCCATTCTTTGGCATTTCTTTGGCCAGTGTAAACCTGGAGTCAAGCTTTATGATCATTCCTAACTACAAAACTAATAACAATTTCCTAAGGGCAAAATGAGAAGATGAAGCAAGGACTTTTTGCTTTAACGTAATAATAATAATAAAATCGCAACTCAGGTTTCCTTACATAAAGGGACTTGTTTTCAAGAGATCTAACTCACAGAACCAACGTTTATCATCAGTGGCACATTTCAACACTACTTTTCAAGAACTTTGCAAAGAACACGTTTTTCAAGAGTTCAAATTGGCCACCACTCCAATCACAGCCTCAGTCTTTTAATACTTTGAAATCCTAATTTTTGGCTATGTAAAAGGAAATATGCAATCCATTTGCTACACATGCAAGTGTGGGAACAGACTTTTAAGTTGTTTCATAAGAGAACTTCATAGCACCAGATCCAAAAGAACATTTTAGGAACATACATGCACATTTCGTCTTTTAGATCCAGTCAAACTACACAGCCAGTGCCTCTCACAAATTGAAGTCAGCAGGGACTTGGAAAGTCCATGGCCCATTTGATATCCTACATATGGAAATAGTGTCTCATCACTGGATAAACCACAGGGCATTTTATCACTTAGGACCTAAACTGCCAGAGAAGAACAGAGAGCCTGAGAGCCCATGTGTGACAGCCCAGCCATTAAACCACTTGTGCAAGAACAAGAACTTGGAAGTCTGAAAGGTTTTCAACTCCTCATCTCCTAATTGATGGTTTGACTGAAATAGGGAAGATTTTGGCCTTTTCCTGAAGCTGAAATAGAAGATTGAAAAGGCCAAATATTCCAAAGGTGCACAGCCAGAGATGACAACAATTCTCTCCAAAAAACCAAACAGAGGTTCCACACCTTCCTCCCAGCACTGTTTATATTCAAAGAGTTTTTCAAGGACAGACATTGTAAAGGACTGCAAGAACAGCCACAAAATTCTTTCTAGGAGCATTGCTAGAGAACATTATTTTGAGCACAAAGGAAAATCTATGGGAAAAATACATGTGGATTTTACATCAGATTGTTACATCAGTAAAAGTATATGCCCTACCCGAATGGGCATGCAACTGAAATATTATGGGAAATGAAATTCAGCTATATGTCATTTATCTACAAGATATAAAGTACTTGGTAATTTTGATTTCAGGTATATATTTGGGGGAAAGAAGTCACTGCATTCTTTTTATGTTAATTGAACTTTGTTAGCTTTCTTCTTTTTAAATGCCCTGGAACAGACACAGATACAGGAGCAGCAAGGTATGCAAGATATTTGCATTTAATGCTGTTATGACTCCCCTCCAATAAACATCAAAATGACTTGACACAGAAAAAAGTGGTACAAACAAAACCTTGTTTTTAATAAGCCAAATCAAACCTCAGTACAAACCAGAGCACTCCTTTTCCTGCAGTGGAGGAACAATGACAACATACCTACATAAAGGCATTTTTCATCTCCAAACAGATCAGCAAGCAATTAATTAGGTGATCAAACAAGAATTGACACCCATTTAGTACTTCCTCAAGAGGCCTATGATAGTCTAAATAGAAACACTTTTATAAACAGGACATGCAATCAAATCTCCTTCAGCCCCTCTTGGTTTGTGGAACACTTTTTGGGTTCCAAATGACTTCTGGAATTGGGCTTTGGAGGGAAACAAGGTTGAGCTGAGGGCTCAATCTACAACGTTTTCTCAGAGTTTGTTGCATTCTATGGTAATTCTTACTATCTCCATTCTCTTCTGCACCTAGTTTTGTAGGAGAAAGGATAAAAAAACCACCAAACAGAAAAGCCCCAAACAATGTTTATTGAAAAATTCACCCACAAAATGACCAGATTTCAGCTTTTCTTCTGGATGTAATTTAAGTCACCGATTTCCACTGACGAGGATTTCAAACATGCATGTGCTTCTCAGAGAAAAGAGCCCTCCTCAAACAGAAGTCAAGAGAGAACTGGGTTTGTTCTCTGGAAAAGAGAAGTTTTGGGGTGACCGAATTGTGGCCTTCCAGCGCCTGAAGGAGCCAACACGACAGACAGAGAGAGACTTTTTACAAGAGCCTGGAATGACAGGACAAGGGGGAATGGCTTCACACTGGCAGGGAAGAGGTTTAGATGGGATATTGGGAAGAAATCCTTCCTGGTGAGAGTGGAAAGGGNGATGGGATATTGGGAAGAAATCCTTCCTGGTGAGAGTGGGAAGGGCCTGGCAAGGGGTGCCTGGAGAAGCTGTGGCTGCCCCTGGATCCCTGGCAGTGTCCAAGGCCAGGTTGGACACTGGGGCTTGGAGCAGCCTGGGACAGGGGAAGGTGCTCCTGCCCATGGCAGGGGTGGAATGAGATGATCTTTAAGGTCCCTTCCAACCCAAAGTGTTCTGGGATTCTACAATTCTGTGAGATGTGTTAGTATGCAGAGATGAACTTCTATCAATGGCAACAATAAACAAATGACTAGAACATGGGAAAAGCTGTTGTCAGGACTAAAAACTTCAGATTAGACTGGGAAGAGTTTAATTAATGTGTTTAGGGAGTGGAATACCAAGTATTTAGTAAGTATCCCACTGAGTATATTTTATGTACTGCTAATCAAGTACTTACCAATTTTATAAGCAATGCACATATGCCAACAAATCCCACTAAAAATAATTTTTCATTGAGAACAAATAAAATAAATCATATTCCAAGTTCTGGTAAAGTTTACTACAAAAATTCCAGCTCAGAATTTGAAGCAAATGATGATAGTTGTAAACCAAACTAAAATACTTTGATATTACGTTAATGCCTAATGAATTTAATTTAATATCATGTGTAATTTTATAGTATTAATTTATATTTAAAAGATTATATTCTTCATCCTTCATATACTAATTAAACCTCAATATTCACAACAGATGATTTTTGTTCCCTATTCACTGATTCTGGTGTTTATTTTTTTGTTCATTTGTTCACTTTCCAAGACTGGTTATTCTGATTAAGAAGATATGAAAGAATACACACTCCTTCTCTTCTTGGCTTTGTGCTCTGCCAAATCTCTCACTGGTCCTTCATATTTTACACTAAAGAATATGATGCTCCAAGATATGGAAGACGACGACGACGACTATGACGATGATGACAATTCTCTATTTCCAACCACAGAACCCATTCTACCACTAATTCCTTTTGATCTGTTCCCAACATGCCCCTTTGGATGCCAGTGCTACATGAGAGTTGTGCATTGCTCTGACCTAGGTAAGAATGAATTTGTGTCTCTGTTCTCCACTGGATTCTCCTTTGGAGGATTTGTCTTTTAAAGGATGAATTATTATGCGGGCACATAAATGAAATGCAAATGATTCCTTCAGCTTAACTTCCATCAAAGTGAGCATCCCTGGTAACAGTTTAGCCAAAGGCAAATGTGCTCCTGTCAGTGCTGCAGGTACATCCTAGTCCCTAAAAGTGAATTCATTATTAATTGTGTCAATTTGAATTAGTGCTCACTGAAGTTTTCCTATGACTCCAGGCAAAGGACTGTGCTCCCACTACAAGCACAGTGACAATGACATTTGTTCTCATCACAGCCTTGCCACCTTCCTAAACTTCATCCTCCTGTCTTAGAAACACTATCCATACACAAATTGCTGGGGTTTTAAAAATATGTTGTTATTATTAAGGAATCAAAAACTTTTGCTGACAGCAGCAAACTGTGGTTAATGTATCTGCTCTACAAATTTCAAACCACTTTACATGAGTTCACACACAGAAAATCCCACATTAATAGACTTCATCTTTAGATAACTACAATCTATTAATCACACAATAACTGTTAAGAAATTGGACAGCATTTAGCATTTCATGCATCAGCATTTCCACTCAAAAGAAAGTTACTGTCCCTGTTGAGTCTGTTCTGGTGATTCAGGATCTCTGATGGCCTGAACTGCAGTGAGTTTGTAACTGAACAGGAAACGGGGTTGGGGGATTAATGCTACTGGTGCTGATTTATGCTAATGATTTCTGGCACTGGTGCTGATTTATGTCAATGACTACTGGTGCTGACTTATGCTAATGATTTCTGGTAATGGTACTGATTTATGTCCATGATTTCTGGTACTGGTACTGATTTAGGTCAATGACTACTGGTGCTGATTTATGCTAATGATTTCTGGCACTGGTGCTGATTTATGCTAATGATTTCTGGTACTAGTACTAAAGTGCTGGCAGTGGAGACTCTCCTTTGCCCACACCAAGAACAGGTATCTCAGTCCCACCATGACCTGAATGAACCCTCAGCAGCTGCCCCAGTGCCATGGACAGGGCAGAGCAGAGGTACAAAGGAGCACTAAGCACAGACCCCTGAATCCACAGCCCTGTTCCTCAACAAGGAATCACCGCCCTGGATTCCTGAGGGAACCTTTCTCCAGGGACTAAACAGTTGCCCTATAGGACAACCTGTGCTGTGAGGATTATTTCAAGATGCAGAGTCCAAAGTGAGCAGTCCTGATTTAGCTTTCATGGTCAGGGGCAGAAGCAATTCCTCCCAAAACTATGCACATGTTTGTGGTACATTCTAACATCATTAGTTTTTTCCACTATCAAAAATTCCCTTCTACCCTTCGCTTTATGGCTGTTCCTATTTTCTTCCCCATCATATTCGTCAACAATCTTATTGTGTTTTGATGTTTGGCAGTTAATTTCTTTGGACTTCCATACAGCACATAATGTTTCTGTTTATGTCACATACTTATGTAGGTTTGACATCAATTCCTCGCAACATCCCGCCAGATACTCGTATGATTGACCTTCAAAACAACAAAATCAAAGAGGTCAAGGAAAATGATCTCCAAGGACTCACATCACTTTATGTAAGCCTGCTATTTCCCAAGTCTGAAATCTAAGTTAGCAATCTGCAATATTTAGATACTTTAAAAATGCAAATGGTATTTCCTTCTCCAATAAAAATAGTCTAATGCCTGCCTATTTGAGTGCTCCCACATAGTAAGAAGCAAATACCTTTGAGCTGTAAGAACTACTTTCTACAACATGCAAAAAATGTGCCATATACATTTAACAAAAAAGATCCTCAAGATTTTTCAGTTCTCAGAAACATTCCCTATGTTTTAAAGGCTGCAAGGCAAGTGATCCTTTTTATCTGCTTAGCTGGAAGATAGCAGAAAGAATTTCATCTCACAGGAGAACTGCAGTGATATTTTCTGAGGGTATTTTCAAAAGAACAGAACATACAGCTAACACATACACAGCACTGAAACCAATGCTACAAATCCAACTGACCTGAACAGAAAACAGAGGAACACTGAATTACTGGGAAAGTCAGGGGCTTTACTCCTCATTTATTACCATGCTCAATTATGCATGTAGAGACAGACTTGGAAACAAATATCACTGGCAACTGATAAATCTGGATGTTTACAGTACACAATAATCCCTTTTTATGATGAAAGGAAATGAGAGTCTCAGAGGACTGGGAAGTAGATTAAATCTGCTTTAGAATATTTGTTTCTATTGGATGTCACCGTAGATCCAGCATCCAGATCTAGTTCCACTAACAAATACTGACCATTTTAAAATTTCCACTCTAAACCAAATCTGTTCCATAACTTATAGCAAATGAATTACATTCTATGCTCCATTAGAAAGACACGAGTCACACAATAAACTAACATAAGGACCACTCCTAACACATTAGGAAGAAACTCTTCCCTGTGATGGTGCCCAGAGGAGCTGTGGTTGCCTCTGGATCCCTGGGAGTGTCCAAGGCCAGGTTGGACAGGGCTTGGAGACACCTGGGGTAGTGGAAGGTGTCCCAAGGCAGGGGGTGGGACTGGATGGTCTTCAAGGTCTCTGCCAACCCAAAATAATTCTGTGATTCTATAAAACAAAGCCTTTCCGTCATATTTGGCTTCTGAGCAAAATGTGAAAATTTATCAGATCTAAGTGTTTAAGAATGAGCTCGTTAATTATTATGGCCTAAGACAGGACAGAGAAAACAGGAACTATATAAATTCAGAGTTGGCAATGAAGCATTTCCCATTCTCTTGTCTCGTGTTTGGGTGCAGAATGGTTTCAGCAGCAAGCAAAGGGTAAATGCACAAACTGTGGTTTATATTCTGTGTAAAAGATCTAAGAGTCTCTTATCTCCCAATGACTGAGAAAGCCACTGGAACCCATCAGCAATCACCACATTATAGACCAGAGTCACCACTTAATTATGTGATAGCTGAGGACACTGAGCTGCTTTGCTTTTTCTCCTCGGTTCATTTGTGGCAAGGCCGAGCAACATTTTCACTGACAGCAAAGTTTACTTTGTACAACTTGGCTCAGTCCTGGAGTCTGCTTAGCAAAGGCACAGATGGCAACTTGGATTAGGAAGGAGCATTTCCTGTTTATTTCCTTGAGCTAACCTAATTTTTTTTCTGGGAAAAAATAATTCTTGTTTGATTTTTATCCCGCACGATTCCTGAGAGGATGACTCCAAGAAATAAAAAAGGAACAGAAACGAATAGTTTAAGTATGGAAATGCAGAGATGTGATTTGACATGCAAAATAATTTCAGATAATGTGTATTTTGTTCTCTGCAGTAACTCATTACAAGTTCTCTGATAACACATAGCAATGAGGAAAAAGCTGCCTCCAAAAGACTCGTGTACTGTACAGAAAAGAGAGTGAAATTCAAAGGAGCTGGAAATGACAAATCAAACATAAATTCATGTGTCATATACAGATACTAACATGTAAGAAACTCACATTAAAACCCTCACTTTTATTTTGCAACATTATATTGAAATAAAAGGTGAGATTCTGAGTTTTGAGAATTTGTCTGCATTAAGGAACAACAGCAACAAAGTATATAACCCCCCATACAATCCCACCAAATATCTGAATACACACATGCTGTTTTGCCAATTCTCATGATCCACTGGCACCTTTTCAGCTCTACTTTCTGATTAATGCTCCAGTTTTCAGATTCTTCTTTGTTTTTCCCAATCAACTGAAATGCCTAAAGCACCTACAAAGTGCTCAAGTTTGGTAGGATGGAAAAGTAAAATATTTTAAATACTTAATTGCTGAATTGCCTATCAAATCCATGACTTCAAATTCATAGTCATAACAGCCCTGGATAATGAAAGCTTTCTATCTCTTTCCATCTCATAGGCATTGGCTTTGAACAACAATAAAATATACAAGATCCATCCCAAAGCCTTTCAACCAACAAAGAGGCTACGACGACTGTATTTGTCCCACAACCAACTGACAGAGATTCCAACAAACCTACCCAGAACTCTGGCAGAGCTCAGAATTCATGCTAATAAGGTTAAGAAAATCCCCAAGGATGTATTCAAAGGAATGAAGTCTCTACATGTTTTAGGTAAGTCTAATTAAGTAGAACAGAAAATATCTTTACCAAAAATGGAACACATTATACATAATTTCCAGTCAAACATTTCCCCAGGGCACAGTTTCCTCTTAAAGACATATCCATGCTGTGGGAATACCCTCCATAATTTAGTTTCTGTGTGAAGTTGCTAAGCTAAAGGTCAAGTTTTGGATAATCCTGCAAGCCAACTAACACAGCCTTAATTCACTGAGAGCTGTGACACACCTCAGAGCAGACAATCAAAACTAAACATTAACGAGTGCTTAGAATATCACAAAACATAAATAATTTTAAATCAGCTCTTTATATCTTAGTCTAACCTACACAAAATTCCTGTGCCATAAATGCTTTTCTTTTTCCCCTTTGGGCAGAAATGAGTGCAAATCCTCTTAACAATGATGGGATAGAGCCAGGGGCTTTTGAAGGGGTAAATATCTACCACATAAGAATTGCAGAGGCGAAGCTAACTTCAATTCCTAAAGGTAGGTATGCCTTCCCTATTCTAGTTTATTTATACCAGGATACTCCTTAATAAAATGCTTGAACATGTGAAGGATTATTAAATTCATAAATGGTTTTGTATTCGCACTCCTACCAAACCTTTTCTTTTTGAAGTTATTATCCAGTTCCCCGTTGCAGAAGAGTTCATGCACAAACAGCACAAACACAGTGAACACAGGCCAGGCTCCCTCTCCCACCTTCTCCCTGTCAGCGCCTCCACTCCTCTCACAGAATGTCCACACACTTGTCTCAGGAGGAACAATACAAAGAAATTCATAATTTGATGTCACTTCACTTCTTTCACACATCAGCCTCCCAAAAATCCTCACAGAGAAAGGATAAACTCCCCAATATCTGATCAGGGTCATAAGGGTGCAGAATTCCCACATCCTTGACGGATTTAAAATTTAACTCCAAAATTTCTAAATTTAATTTTTAGTATTTCAAGTCACACTGTACCTCAAATACAATGGTCAGTGTAGTTATGCTAAGTAAAACTTAATTTGAATACTTAATTAAATTCACCATAACATACCACTACATCAAACCACATTTTCATATAAAAACCCCCAACCTTGTAATAAATTAAAACACTAATTTGACAAATCACTGACCTCCACACACACAAATGTAGCATAAAGGAGTTCAGTACAACATTCCACCTGCTTTTTCTGCAGGTCAGTGTGGTATTGAACCAAATTCTCATGATTTTCAACCACTCAAAACTACCAGCCAAGAGAAAAAGGAGGAAAAGAAAGCAAAACACTGTGTTCTATGCTTTAACTCACAGGGAAACTAAATGTTGGCCCCTGTATTTATTTCTGATCATTCACATAAAGAACATGTTTCTAATTAACCTTTTCCTGTATGCATATATATGTGTACATATAGATACACAGAAGGATCCCTGTGGAAGAGAAAAAAACACCCCCAACAATAATCAAAACCAACTCACCCAATTGTTCAGATAACTTTAAGATCAGAAAGCCTCTGTCTGCCTATGTAATACTTGCTTACACAAAAAACCCCAAAACAATCTAGCATCAGCTCTTGTCACTTAGCACAAAAACACCCAAATATAAAATGATTCCAATTTTGTCTTTGTTATAGAGAAATCTCCTATAAAACCCCACAGCATGAGGTCCAAAATGTGGTGTCAGATACATAAACAAACCAGATTTCACGGTGAACTCGTTCACCGCAAACGCAAACTGAGTTTGTAGAAGTTTCTCTCTGCAAATGCTATGATGGCACAAAGGTTTAAAAAAAGCAACTTATAAAAGGTACTCAAGATGCACCGTGGACAGGTGGGTGGCCTTCCCTCTGGATATTGTCACTGAGGCACACGGAGCTGCGAGCTGGAATGCAAACTGGAACAAAGCCCAAGCAAACAAACTTTATTCCAGGTGGAATAAAGGCAGGCTGGGAAGCAGCCACATCCCTCCAGATCCTGGCGGGAGCAGCAGGGATTGCTCAGGGTCGGTGCCACCTAGACAGAAGCTGGGAAACCTGAGCCCAGCAGCAGCAAACCAACTCAGGGGATGAGCTTTCCTTGCCCTCACTAAGAGGATGTTGTGGAAAGATTCGCCACCTCCTGGTGCATTCACCAGCAGCATGGATTTGGAATTTTTGGAGACGCCAGAGAAAATATTCTGGCATGGGAAAGAGCTATCAAATACCACAATTTTTCTTAGAGTATTCCAAAAGCTTTCCTCCCAGTCACATCCGAGCAGCTGTGACAGCACAACTGCTACATCACACAGAAAAAAATTACAGATCTTCAAACACCTGACCCTGGTTCCACAGGCTTTGATTACAGACTCTGAGATAAATGACCAAAACACAGGATTAACATCTTTGGCAAAGCAACCATGAGAGTTGTTATAACTATCAGAAAATGTTGATGTAACTACCAGAAAAACTACCAAATTCTGGAACTCTTATATATCTTAATTAGCATGTGCCCTTCCACAGCTTATTTTCTTTCTAAGTTATTATTTTAAACCAAATTATATTGGTGATTTTCTTCATTAACATACTTCTATGTAATACCAATTTCTTTGATGTGGACAACCTCCCCAAGATTCTTCACCCAATTCCAAACACAAAGGAAAGAAGCTTTTTGGAACATAATAAATGCTGCAACAAAAATAAGTTGATTTGGCTTTTTCACACTGTGCTTTTTTTTTTCATCAGATTTGCCCTCCAGTCTTCTGGAGCTTCATTTGGATGACAATAAGATCACAGGAATTGAACTTGAGGATTTTAACCGATACAAAGACCTTCAAAGGTAAAATTCCAAGGCTGAATCCCTTTATTTGTTAAAATGTCATGCCCAGCAAGATCTCTCATTTAATACTTCTCTTGTTAATGGGAGAAAAGAGAACAAAAATTATAGGTGTTTAAGTAAGAATTGCTCTAAATAAGACCAACCTTTATAACCCAAGCACGCCCCCAAACCCCCACATTAGTCTTGTTCTTACATGTTTGGCCAACAATCTGCAACAGAAAAGCAGGATAAGAACAAAATGTAACCATCCTAAGTTCTTCTAATTCTTATAAATTTATTCTCATAAATACAGCAGCTGCTAAAGGAAACAACTTGGCAAGTACTTTCAAATGCAATGAGGTTTAAAGAAAATCATGTTTCTGAAGAATGTATCACTGAAATAGGAGAGAAGGAAGTTCTCACTGTAAGGCTCAATTTAGAACTCTGAAAATATTGCTGAGCAGCATTGAACTTGGTAACAGAAATTACTGAAGAAATTACTTTAACAGAAATTACTTTAGATACCAAATCCAGTTTCTGAAGAAATCAGGAAAGAATGGAGAAAAAGGGGATGGCAGGATGGGCAGAAATAGCAATTCTGAACAACCTATGGCTCCAGATTCTGAATCATCTTCTGAGCAAAGCAGGCTGAAGCCTTATAGCAAAAATATAAGGAAAAACTGGAAATAGCAAAGAAAGCAGCTCTGCTTTGTAAAAAACCTCTTTATTTAGAAAATAAGCTATACATTAAAAACACTTTTCTAGACAAAATTGCTATTTATTAGACCTTACTACAGTGACTACACTTTGCAGCTGTACTACTTGGTAAAATGATATGATTTACTTCACAAGCAGCTTGATGTTTATAATTTAAACAGTTTCCAGTATTATGACAAAAGCTGCATGCAAAACTGAGCAATTGCTTACATCAGATAACTGATAACAGCTGTGAGCCAATCTTCCTTAGGTGGAGGAATTTAAACATTTAACATTTAAATTATGTTAGATCAATGGTGATATTTTCCTATCAAAGATAAGATTTCATCATCTTCCCCCAGTTCTTTTCTATCCCTGTGTTTACTCCTGTGCATTTCAATCTTAAAAAAAAAACCAAACCAAAAAACCTCTTCAATGCTGTTGTGAATCTCAATTAGTCTTTAATTAAATGTTCCTTGTACTATTTCTAGGCTAGGCCTTGGCAATAATAAAATCAAAGAAGTGGAAAATGGAAGTTTTGCCAACATCCCAAGTATACGTGAAATCCACTTGGAGAAAAACAAGCTGAAAAAGGTTCCTCCTGGATTACCTGAACTGAAATACCTGCAGGTCATACATTGAATTTATCAGACAAGCTCTGGGAGTTCTGGGTTGTTTGACTTTCCCACTGTCACACTGATTAGGTCATAACCCAAAAACATAATTAACTGACACATATTTTGCCATGAGTCTCCTAATAGGAGAGCCTGAAATCATAAAAGCTTATGAAAGAAATAAAATTAAACTGCAGGAACACTTTCTAGGAAAGGAAAAAAAGGCCAACAAAATGCTACACTCAAAAAATGTTTCCAAAAAATGAGAACATAATACTGCATAATTGTAATGCTTACTACAAGAGAATATAAAATTGCATTTTAGAACTAAGTTTCCCAAGAATAGAGTCCAATTATTTTAAAAACACACCGACAAAATGCCATTTGATTCTCCTTTGTGGGAGAGACTGCAGGAGGAGGATTTTTTAAAGATTTAACACAAATTTTAAGCTCTTGTTACTCTTAATGTCTGCATGGAACTGATAGCAAACCTCAGTGACCTACACGCTAAGGAGTATTTTCCCCATTTTCATTCCACTCCTGCATTTTTCTGTTCCTATTACTAAGGAATATTTTCCCCATTTTCATTCCACTCCTGCATTTTTCTGTTCCTACTACTAAGGAATATTTTCCCCATTTTCATTCCACTCCTGCATTTTTCTGTTCCTACTGCTGCAGGTTGTCTTCCTTCATTCCAACCACATTGCCAAGCTGGGAGTGAACGATTTCTGCCCCACGGGACGAAGGAAGAAGAAAGCCCCGTACAGCGGCATCAGCCTCTTCAACAACCCTGTCAAGTACTGGGAGGTTCAGCCTTCAACTTTCCGGTGCATTCTAGCCAGGAACAGTGTTCAGCTCGGGAATTTCCTCAAGTGAGACCCAAGCTGGTTGTTTCAAAAAGCAACTTGTCCAAATCAGTTTTACAATACTTGAAATTTGCAGAAGAACGCTGATTTTTATGCTATTTAACCGTTTACAAAGTATTTGCTATTTCAGAGGTAATGAATTAGAAACAATATGTTAAGTAGGATCCATTGTATTGTTTGACAATGTTCAACCTACATTTGAATAATTTAAACAGAAGTCTTCATATCTTACAGAAAGACTCTTAGAAGTGGAACTGGAAACTGTATTTGATGTTTCCTATTATAGATGTTAAATGCCTTCCTTAAATCACATAGTTTGGACATATTCTTTCTTTCAAACAAATCCTAAAAATCATGGTGGGAAGTGACTTTTTCCACAGTTAGGAAAAAGAGACCTAGCTTCTCTCCCAGAAAGTGTTGTAAGAAAAGTTGCAAAACCAAAAATTACCAGACTTCAAGGGAAATTTCTTGTGCCATTTTGGATAATGAGCAAAAATGCAATAAAAAGCTACAGCATTGTCACGTAGTTGTCTCTAAGCTAGAATATATTCTTACAATCTTTTAAGTGAGATAAAGGCAAGTTTCATGTCAAGAACAGATGAAAAGTCTTTAAAACTTGTTGGTAATTTTTCCTTGCAACTTTAAGAGGAAAACATCCTTCAGTGTTTTGCTATTGACAAAATTGGATGCAGTCCGAACATTAAAAGTAGGATTCAAGATTTATCATATGCTTTAAGCTTAATAGGAATGACTATTAAACTCCCTTTAGGCCAGCACAAACATTTTTCTTTTATCTATAACTGTAATCATGTTTTTCACTTTACTCTTTTCCTCTTTATATTTTGACATCACACGGGTTAAGGATTCCTCCTTAATGGAAGTACCTTACAATTCCGGAAAACAAGCAGCTGGAACTTGCCTGCCTTGCCCTTCCTGTGCAGGGCAGCACACAGAACTCTCAATACTGACAGTACTGTATAAAATGGATGTTTTAGATATCTATTTAAGGTGTATTTGCTATTGGGATTCTAAATAAATTAAATAAACATACAGAATATCTGCATGTGTATTCTTTATTACAGGGTAGCTCACGTCAAAATGTCCTGAGATTATAACCAAGCACCTTTGTGACCCTTCTCTAGACACTCCCTCTAGTGCTCCTTTGTCCAAGTCTACAGAGCTTACAGGTCATTTATTGCTGCTGGTTTGCACAAAGTTAAAAGTCCAAGGCTTTGGGAAACGGCACAGACTCGTAGAAGAAAATACTGCAAAGAACTGAATCAATTCCCAATCTCTCAGCCTTCCTCAAACACTGCAATAAGCATCAAGTCTAATCTCTGAGCTCCTTTCATCTGCTTGGTCTCCTGGTGGTCAGTATTTTGTTAGGACCCCTCTGCAGCTGAGACATAAAACTATGGAAAGAGAGGAGGCAGAGCAGAGCAGGGGAGGTTTGTACTGAAGGACAATACTTACAGACAGAAATTCCATAACACGCTTCAAAGCAGAATAAAAACAAAAGACTAAACAGACCACAAAACTTGAAATTTGTTGGTGACCAAGCATCTTTCTATTTCTGGGAGTGCATTTCCTAGCAAATACCAACATTCCCTCAAGGACAGACTCCTCTGCCTTATAGTACCATGAACAACTCCTCACCCCATGCAATGTTAGTAAATACAATAGATAACAGAAAAATCATGACATTTCTATGAATCACTGGCCTACATGCATTCATAAACACTCCTGCTATACTAGTTACATCATTTCAGCAATGTCAACACCAGCAGGAAAGCTGATTCCAATTCTGTAGCTTAACTGAAAGAACAAATTCACAATGTTGTGTAGAACATTATTCTACACTAATTCACTGGTAAGGTTTAAAAGGAAACACAACAAAGAATGCAAACAATTCCTTATCTAATTGGGGTTAATGCAATGCACAACAGGAACTGCATCCTCGTGCTCTCTTAACCTATGAATTCTTCACAGGTACTTGTGTAAGAGTTTCATCAAATTTTAAGTCTGATATTGAAGTCCCACTGTAATGGGAAAGCTTTGCAAAAATATAGTAAAGTCCTAAGAGGTAGAAGACCATATATAATTTTGATGTTATCCTTCCAGAGCCTTAAAAACTCTCTTGCCTTCTCACCCTTTCCTCTGGCCATGCACCCAGACTGAGAAACTCTTTCTCCAGTCAGCACCCATGGATGCACAGAACACTCACAGAAGAAACTGCAGCACTACTTTTGAAGAAACTACCTCTTCCCTCCTTCTTAATAAATTATCTCCAAACGATTTTATCAATTGATTAGGTTTGCACCATCCTCTGGGCAAATTCAGCCAGCTTGGAAGTTTAAAAAACTTCATCTGTGATTTAAACTACACTGAAAATTTTGCATTACAGCAGGGAAGCAGCAAATGGTTCATTTGAACCATTTCCTGTAGATTTTTTTTTAGAGAAAAGCAGTAATTTCCTAGATCACCTCAAACTGATAGGATACCTGTCACTTAAGAGAAAAAAAATATGCTCAATGACCCTCCACTATTTTCAGATATCATTCTTCAGCTGGCATTTGTGGTAACAATAATTAATAATTTCCACACCTTGCATCTTTGGCATGCTTTAACATAGACCCAGGTGGATGTGTCAGTGGCACACAAACTTTATGATATAAAATTCACCTTATGCAGTCTCAGCAATGGTTTCTGAACATGGACAGTAACAGAATTAACAGAATAGTAATTAATTGATGATAACACACTGATGTTCAGCGATGTTCCCACAGAACAAGGCATTTCAGTATCAGCAGATGAGAAGAAAATCTGTCCAGAAATCAACTCCACCTTTACATTCTCTACAAACGTTACAGGAAAAGGAAGAGGGAGAAAGAGAAACTTGATATAAACCCTTCAAAGAGTCTTCTCATTACTTATTCCTTGTACAAGTATCTTCCTTTGTCTAATAAAAAAACTAATATTCATTCCATCTAAGATTCTCTAACTTTAAAAGGGCTTCTCTCCTGAAAATCTGCCAGGTCCCTCCACAACAGTTAACAAATTTCACCGGAGGGTGGCAGCCTGTTGCTACAAATAAAAGTCATTCTAAAGAATAAATGACAAAGACTGTTAGAGCACAGGAAGAGCCCAGTAAACGTCACAAACACTGGTTAAGCAGAGGGGCCTGTTTGAGTACTAAAATACTATTTGAGTGCTGCTAAACCCTCTGTTCTATGTCCTGCTCTACACCAGGAAATTACCAAGGGATGAAATAGTCTCATTTCTCTAAGTCTTCTCCCCGCCTCTTTTCCCAGTCTCAACCTGCTAATTCAAACACAGCAATACAAAGAATATTGCAGCATTAGTAGATGAAGAGCAGCAAACTTAATAAGATACAAAATTTTAAAGACTATAAGATACTACTAAATCATTATTTGAACTTCCACCATCAGCTGTGGCAAATATACACAACGTAAATCAAAACATATTTTCTTTCATATGACTCAGGTGCTTTCTTGCTGCTAGACTGAGTTAAAGAAGGTGAAGAAGTGCTTATTTTATTTCCTTTTCCCACTATTAATAGTGCCTTCCTGCTGTGCCCAGGATGAAACCTGCAGGAATTCAGTGTATCAGACAAACTGGCTAGAAGTGTCTGGAAGGAGAAGAGGACAGATGGACAGAGAAGGAGCACAGCTATTTGGATCTCACTGCCTGATCTTAAGAACAAAGAGCTGCAAATGCCTAAAAGCACAATGAAGTTGGGGCTGCATGAGCAGACAGTGAGCTGGGCTGAAAATGGGCTGGAAGGGAGTGAGCACAAAGAGACAAAGTGGCCACGTAGTGAATTCCAGCTGGAGTCAGGACGTGCTGGCTCTGTTCCCACCTTCATCACTGATGTGGATGATGGCACATCACCCTCCCAGGCTCACTGGACACTGCTCTGTGGCTCTCTGGGGTTATGCTGCTGGAGAAATGGCTCGTGCAGCTCAGCTAAGGGAAGCCCAGAATCTTGTACCTAGTGAGGGATAACCCCATGCACTGGTGGCTGATCTGGAAAGCAGCTTTGCAGGAAAGGATGGGTGAGTCCTGCTGGACAAACTGAACATGAGCCAGCAATGTGTCCTTGAGGAAGGACAGCTTAGAGTACCCTGGGCTGCTTTAAAGGGATAAGGACGACTCTTCATTCCCAGTGTTGCTGTCACTAAGTTATTCCAAGAGCTAAGAAGCTCCAGAAGCCTGGATTCCTATGGATTTGAGCTGTGGGAGTCTCAGGTGCTTCCAGCTGCTCACACACAGCACCTCTGTGCTGCCAAAGGGGTCACTCACAGCTCTGTCCTCTGCTGCCTTCCAGCTGCTCCTCAGCAGGATTTGGAACTATCCCTTCCCCCAGCTGAAGGACCTCTCTGGAACACTTTCCTCTGCCCAGCAGCTATTTCTGACCAATTAATAACAAAAGTACATAAATATTTCTCTCTAGCCTGTGTCAAGACTGGTTGTAATTGGTAATAAGGGTTAAAAGATACCGAGTGAAATAAGTGACAAAGATAAAAGGTTCTTTTCTTTAAAAAAAAAAAAATCGAGAAGGGAAAGTTAGGCTGTTTTAAACATAATGGAAATTTCCAAAATGTTTCATGAGTA
Organism: Hylia prasina; assembly: GCA_013397195.1. Lineage (NCBI taxonomy): Eukaryota > Metazoa > Chordata > Aves > Passeriformes > Sylviidae > Hylia > Hylia prasina. Next base: position 60,682 of record VYXD01013643.1, on the reverse strand, counting down.
TCCCATTAGGAATTCCTGCACCTGCATGTCCCAAAAGTGAGTGAAATGACTCAGACCAGAGCAGTTGAAAAATATAAACTAAGATGTGCAATTTTTTAACCCTTCATATCTGTTTGCTAATGCAGCAAAATATCTCAGCTACCTAAATCAGGTTGTGCATAGAAAATCTGATGAGTTCACTGTTGAGCAATTTTAGAATAATTTAATGTAATTTCAAAAAGCATTTACTCATGTCCTAAAAAGCAATTGCTGCTAACTCTTGAAGATATTTATTCCATATCCATTCAATTGCCAGTTAAAATATTGCACTATTTATCCAGGAGAACTATGGTATACCACAACAGAAAATAAACATTAATATTTTCATTTCATTTTGATCAGAATTTAACAGCAGCATAATAATAAAAGCAGTACTAAACTAAAAATAATGAAATTGTGTTCTGAAGGCTATTTTTTTTCCCCTCATTCTCTATGTTTAGAATTTAACATTGCTTCTTGGGCTTGTGTTGGGACTTTTCCCCTCCTTTCTGGGGAGACTAGAGATTTGAGAACAAAGCTGCTAATAGGAAACATATGGAAAAGTTCTGGAGTAAATGAAAATCTGACTCGAATTCCAAATGCCACGTATCACATACCACGGTCTAAATTATCTGCTAAGATAAATGCAAGATTTACCCTCCATATTCAATGAATCACATGAGATGGAAGACAAGGTTATCTATGAAATAAACAAAAACAAAGACTTGCACGATATTTAAGAGACCTCCAAAACTAATCAATATTTGGAAGCAAGTTGGGAGGTTTCCCAAAGCCAATGTAAGCCAGTAAAAGATTTGCTCAATGGAACATGCTGCCGACACAGAGCCTTGCTGCAGTTTTTCATATAAAACATGAACATTCCTACCCAAGTGAACAGTCAGGCTCTGGATTTAACCTCTGTGCTGCTGGGGTGCAGTGGGAACCCCACACAGCCAGTTTTCCTATGCACAAACACTTTCCTGTCTCAAATCGATGACATTTCTGGCACAGCAGCACTGGACACTCCGTTTTGATTAGAATCTCACACATTTCCACAGGCAGCCAAGCCTTGCCCCACACTCCCTGTGCAGCAGCAGGGAATTTAACAAGCCTGGATGCACCAGAGTAACCACACATAGAGAGCCCCAGGAGAAGTGATTCACACACCTGGTTCATTCCACATGGTACCCATCACCTGCACAGAGGTTTCTATCAGAATCAGGCAGCAGCACTGAAATGAACACTTTCTCTCCACAATTACATTTGCAGGAACTGTTGCAGAGTTACAGTCTCTGCTAAGAATGGAAAAAATCCTGAGCTGACAGGCTGCCAGAGGATGGAAAATTTCCAGAGAGACAGAGAGGGAGAAAGTCACAGACACAAGAGTGGACTTGCCTCTTAATTCTTCAGTGTTATTTCCAAAAGCTGTTTAGACATAAAGACCAATGAAAATATTTTTCCAGAAACACTCTTCACAGAACGCCTTAACTCATTTGTGGAAAAGAAAACTGGCCTGCCATTCTAAAAGATAAAAGTTGACCAAAATTTCTATCTTATTTAGGCCACCAAGAACATCCAGTCACCATTGGTATCCTTCTGTCAGCTCTATCTTCTTTTATCTTCTTTCTATTCTCCAGGGCAAAACAGGGAACAGACTGAATGAGGGAGTCCCAAGTCAGTAAAAATGGCCTGATTTTTAGCATAAAAAAATCACTTTTGTGTTAACCTTGTGAGAAGATGCCCAGATTCAGGAAGTGACAGAATAATCTAGTATTCTGCAAGAATAATAAAAGCAACTGTCTGTACTCATTCTTCCAGCAGCAATACTGTGATGCAGCTTAATTATTACTTGCTTAAGAAAAATTTAGTGATTAATACCTAAAATTTAGTAACTTCAGGAAAGCTTACTTGGCTTTTTAGAATGCATATTTTTCGTTTATATTTTAAGCTAATACATTCAATTTCTATTTAGATGTTACCCTCCTGTAAATTAATATTACTGGCATCTTATATTTCCCCAGATCCTAGACTTTACAAGGAAAAAGACTTTTGATTTAACTCCATTTAAAAAATGACTAACATAGAAGAAGAAAGCCAGATAACATTCAGAAATACAGCAAAACTAAATGTCAGTAGAAAAGTGGAATATTTTACCCCCATATTCCCTGACTGCTTAATGCTGTGCTTTAATCTGAACCAGCAGAACCAACAGTTGATAGGATGGATTTTGAGATGAAGAATCAGGGTACTTTTAGAAGCTATTTTCCATGCAAACACCTACCTAACCTGGGCAGTTAATGATCTCTCTGACAAACTATATTCCTGTACAGTGGCCTGTAAATTTGAGATATTTGATACGAAGATAAAATCTGTTGTGATGCCATACAGAAGAAAACACTTCAAACCTCACCACCATTATCATACCCAGACCCCAAAAGCACTTTCTTAACCAGCATGCCAAGAGATCCCTTGTTTTTTCTGTCAGGACCACAGTTAACAATTAGCATTTACAAAGCCATGATCTTTTATTTCAGAAAAGAAGAAACTAAGTCTGATGTAAACCCAATCTTCAATATCCTTCTTAATGCTTCCCTCTAATAGATGGAAGAAAGAAAGTAGTTACCCTTCATAAAAGCCCTGTATCATTATTTATGATAAAGCCACAGACAAAGTGAGTATTTTAAAAATATAAAATCTTTCTTACCATAAACTAACTACAACTCTTGGTGCTGTTTTCCTTGAGCGAGTTCCATTGGAGCACACACGTGTAAGGCAATATTTCATTACTCCTGTTTTAGGAATGCTTTGCCTTAGCAACAGTGTGTTTTAGGGATTCCTACTGCTTCTAGTGCCTTGTGCTTAGGACAGAAAGGGTAATGTATGCTTCCCACTTGAACAGTTCCCTCCCAAAATCAGAATGCACAGGAACCTGAGGAGAAAATGTGAGCATGGAAAACACATCTGTCAGAAGTGCAACTGCTTTGTAAAGTCACTGATCTGTCTTTGTAAAAAGTACCTCTCCACTCAAAGACTTCACCAGGGCTAAACCAAGTATCTAGTTCAGTCATTAGCCCCATTCTGGGGCTGCTTTCACAACACACAGACTTATTTAGAAGTTTCAGCATTAAGTGTTTGGCAAAGATGTGAAGGGAGATCTGGACAGCTGTCTTACATTAAAACTGACATTTTTAAACTGAGCTACTACTATCAGCTCAGTTCTGTTAAAGTTTAATCACTCACAGCACCGATTTCACGCCGTCCCCTTACTAAGATCCAGTTAATATTTTTTTAATAATTGATTTTTTTAGAACAAAAACGTTATAGATGCTTATATTTTGGCTACAAACAGCTTTAGGCATTTACTCCACTCTTCACAAAGCAATAGGATGAGGCAAGAGAAGGTGTCAGAAGCAAGACAGAGCAAGGACACTCTTGCCAGATTACCATGGAAGGTCTGTAATGCCCAGATCAATTTTTTCTCCTCAATGACATGAAGAGAGAAGCTGTGGCTGCCTCATCCCTGCAGTGTCCAAGGCCAGGCTGGACAAGGGTAGAAGCAACCTGGGACAGTGGAAAGTGTCCCTGCCCATAGCAAGGGGTGGAACTGGATGAGCTTTCACCATTCTGTGTTCACTGAGTGCTGGTTTAAGTGTGAGCCTTGCTCAGGTATTCACAGTAATGCCTTTTAAGGATCCCAGAACAGGTAATAGAAGACACAACTTCCAGCCAGAGTGATTGGACCAAAATAAAGAACCCCCCAAGCTCTGTCAAGGAGGAGCTGTGACTCACAAATTATTCAAACCACAGAGAAACCCTTTTGATTTGATTAACTCCCATAAATCAAAAGACACATTTATTTTATGTCGGGCACAAGCATTGCTTCCAAAGGAGCATTAATATTAAAGGAAGTCCAAACAAAATGGAGACAAAAAAGGAGAGTAACCAAAGGAAATAAAGAGTAGAGAGATTACATCTTTCCTCATAAGACAATGTGCCAGGGTACAGAATGATGTGTAACACCTGGTGTTTCTGTGAAGGCTTCCAAGTCTCAGATTCTGGCTGCATAAGAACTGCACTGCAGGCCATAAAGGCAATGTGGTGCCAGCATTACAAGGTTTGTGCTAAAAGGAGAGGATTTATTCTCCTTAAGAAAGAAAGGATAATAAAAATTAAGAACCATTTTAAGGCTGATGTTCAGTTTCCTGACTATAGGAGAGAGCTGAGAGGCTGCCTGGCAAAATCCTCTGCACCACCAGGCTGGACAGTTGAATGTGTTTGTATATTTCTAGAGCAATAGGTATTTAAGGAAAGAAACACCTTCTGTAGTCATTGTAAAATCCAAGACCATCACTCAAACACACTCAAAAGGGTAAACAGGAAGCACTTTCCATCACGTACAAGGGGCAAATTTCTGCTAACGCAAAACATTTTCCTATTCATGATCATTCAGGAATGCTTTAGCAAATAATTCAGACAACTACTCTTTATCCTCACCTGGAAGTGCCTAAAAAAGCTGATAAACATATGATTTTCAGATTGGATACAAACCTGAGAACAATCTGAAGTTGCAAGCACATTCTCTAATTCTTTAACCAGAACTGCAGGAAATCCTTAGCTATAAATGAATGAAACAAGCTAATGAATAAGGTATTAATACAAATTATTAGGGTAGAGTTCACACACTCTCTTTTGGAGATCTACCAGTTTAGGACACTAAAGTCAGCAATTCTAAGTGCCTGCAGACACTCAGCTCCATTACCTTCCTCACTTTCTTCCCTTCCAAAACACTGTGGTTTTTTATTTACAGTCATAGACACCTGTGACATAAATGACTGTGGTCATTTATGTAAGACACAAATCAGGCAAACTAAAAACTCAAAGTTCAAAGTCCAGCTGCTAATGCTTCAAGAAAATGATGATACCTGCAGCAGTAAACAGTGGTTGCAAAATCAGACAACTATTCCCAGAACTCCACATGGGAGGAAAACACAGCCCAAAGTCATTTACCTTGGAACAACCAAAGCAGGCTGTATAAAAAGACAGAGTATAACGCAAAGCATATTTATTAAACAAGCTATTCAATTACTAAAAACACAAGTGTCAGCTAACAACAGTGACTCTCTTCAGCAGAGGTTTATAATTTCACACAATTCAGGGTATTTGAGTGTAACCAGACACTATTTGCTACAGATAATATTGCTTACATCAATTTTCAACTTGTTTTATTATTCCAGTGTAAATTGTTTATGACTACTTGTTACTGTGTTAGTAGAAACACTACATGATGAGGACTGTTTAGATGCCTCTACTGCAGAAAGTAAAATCCATCTATTTTAAAAAAATGTAACCTCTCCCACCACAATATTAAACCCAAGATTTCTAACACAGCAATACATTCAGAAAAATGTAACATCCCTTCTCTTCTGTCAGTCGTTCAAAGTCAATTATCCACTACCATAAATTCATATTGTCATAAAGACCTCACATATTATAAATTTGAACATGCCAGGAAACTTTAACACTTTGCTTTTGCAGTACCAATTGTTCCTTGCACATGTTCATGCACAAGTGTAACCAATTACCTAATGAGATGAGAACTTCCTAATGTATTGCTTCTAGATGCATGGATGCTTCTAGTGAATTCAGCACTAAAAATTCTGTGTATTACTGTTCATTAGCAGAAGTTACTCAATAATTTCCTATGAGATTATATTAATTCCCATGCTACAAGGTCAATAAGCTCAACTGTTTTCAGTTGCTCAACAAGTTCTCCCCAGGAGCTCTTAGCAAAACAAAGCAAAATACTGAAAACAGGCTGCACAAGATGTGGATTGGCAGAGTTTTGATCTCCTAATACCACCTACTAAATGGGAAATACCACCTACTAAATAGGGACCACACAACAAGGTTCAGGTCAGAGACAAACAAAGCCCCACACAGGGCACAGCTCTGTCCTCCTTTGCCTCTTTTAACAGATTAGGCCTTGTCTCACCTCTGTTGATATGACTGGAAGGCTCCTTTTCAAACCTTTAAAAACACATGTTCTCACAGGGACACACTCCTGACTTTCCATTCCAGGAAGAGCAGAACACCACCAAAATCTGTGAGGGCTCAGGCTGGGCTGGAGGCTCTGCAAGAACAAGACCTTCAGCATCTTGATTCACTGTGCTCTACAGTCAGTGAATTTTCAGAGGAGTTCTGGCCCAGGATAAATAAATCCACCATCCATTACAGTCCCAATATTCAGTCAGCTCTGCCAAAGGCCAGCACAGGTAAGAAGCAGCTTTGCAGATCACACATGGAATTCACAGAGGCTGCAGGTGGCTGCTGACAGCAGTGCTGGGCTGCCAGTTAAGACCTGAAAATTGGGATGCCAAGAGCTTCTGTGCCCACAATGTAACTCTGCAGGGCAGCCCAGCCTCAATGACATTGCCTACAGCTGCTTCCTACCCACAGGCTCCAGGAGGAACCAAATTACAACCTTCACAGTTCCTTGTTATATTTGACTATGCACTCCCTTTTTACTGTGTCCTCTCTCACAGGAACAAACATCACCAATTCTTATCTAAAACACAGAACTCCAAAGTTGTCAACTGAGGGTTTTTAAATTTTGAGCTTGAGGTCTGTTTTTTCAGACATCTGAGAGCAGAGCCAGACCTTCACCCAAGATCTGTGCAATTCTATTAAAACACACTTCCAACACAATCCTCATGTCAAACCTCCCCACCTTGGCTTCATTTGAGTTCCCTAAAGCCTCTGTTAAAAAATGCACTTTTTTTCCTTTATACTTCATTTGGACCATTATAAATTTTGGAGGGAAAGGAAAAAAGAAGTCACCAAGAAAAACCCACCAAACACAAAGAAACCCAAGAATTTTACACTGTATTTTACAGTAAGACAGTGAATATAAGGAAAAGGCCTTTTATACCTTCTATGAAGTAATTTATACCTTCTTTTTATCAGGGCCAGTCCCATTCACTTCAAGGCCACTGGTGATCTTTTCTACCTTATCCCAAGAACATTTTGACCGAAATTTGAAATGTGTTCAGTAAGCCATACTCAACTAGCTAAAAACCTCTAAAATCATAAAATAATACAGCAGTCTGTCTTGGGACTTCAGCCCAGAAATAAAGTTGACAAGTCTCATAAGTTGAATGCAGATGGTGAAATTCCAAAGATTTTAATCGATGAAAAGGATCCATCCAAGTTTACCAGAAGAAAATAAATCAGCTTGAAGCCAATTTCTAGCTTGATATACATCCCACTTTGTATCACAACTGCATAAATGAAATGACGAAAAAAATCACAAATCAACATTAAAAATAATTCCTTCCAAAGCATTCTGAAAACCAAAACATGTTGAAAGTGCAATAAATTTTCACAGCCTTTGAAATACAAAGTCTTACATGAAGGATGCTAAATTTAATCCCCTCATTATCTGCCTTGTAAGGAAATTCCTGCCACACCACAAATGAAAATGAAGATCAAACCACACAATTTGACCAAGATCACAAAGTATAAACTTGTCTGTCTCCAAAACAGCTCTTACAACAAAACAGGAACTGAGTGTTACTATGTTCCATGGTTAGAGCTGCATCAGCCTCTGCAGCTCAATATGCTTCAAATCAAGAGCTTTACCACAATTTTTCAAAGGATGGACTTTTCTGTCCTGCCACCACAGATTTTTAAATTCACCATGAAATTTTAGATCTCCTAAGAGCTTATGAGACTTTGGGACACAATCAGTAGTAGAAAACAACAGAAAAATATCAGGTATGAAACTGGAACTCTAATTTTTACCTTCAGATAAAATAGCTTTATGTATGTTTTACTTACAACCGTTACTAGAACAAAGCTTCCAAAAATATGTGCCATGTTGTCTTGTGCTTAAAAAATACCCAAACTTTGTAGCAGGCAGTAACATTTTACTAACTGCTCATAACAAACTTGGTGGGGCTTTTTGCATCTCTCACTGTTAATGTATTCTCTTAATTATTTTTCAAAAATAATTACTAGTTTGGATTTAGTGGTACAATGTAGCTATTCTACTATTTGTTGTACCATTAATCAAGGATTATGGAGTTTTAATTTCTCTCTTTCAACCTCTCCCTTGTATTCTGCATTCCCTACATAAACACACGACTGCTTTAGTTTATTTCCAGTATTGCCAATTACTGCAATATCACTTTGGTCAGGACTTCTGGCACTTTTCTTTATATCCCAAATGTTAGAATTATGTATGATTTATCTTCTTCAACATATTCTCATCCTCAGTATTAGAGACTTGAAAAGGTTGAGCAAATTATCAGCTTCATGAAGCTCAAAGATATAAAAAGTAAACTTACAACTGCATTTTTAAAAAAAATCAGATACTTCTAAGGCACTTTTTAAGAAGAATTTTTAAGAACCAGATTCTTCCTTGTGAACAGATTTTGAAATAAAGTAATTCTTTTACCAAACCAAAAGCACGATTAAATGCTTTGGATAAATTATACACTTAAACCACTTCACAAAAAAAAAAAATTGTCCATTTTCTCCACTTTTTGCATATATCCCAGGTATTTAGGTATCATATAGCATTAAAGGTAGGAAACTATACCTTCTTTCTTTAATTCCTCTTAAAACCTATAAGTATTTTTCTTGAGTAAAATGGTTTATGTTTCATGTCATACTTACCCTTCTCACAAGATTTATGCTCTCTCTATACAACTTGGCAAAAAAGATGTTGCAAAGTTACTGTGAATGCTGAACTTTGACACCACCACACCGACAGCACTGCATAGAACAAATCCTTTGCAAGAAGGAGACAGGACATAGACATTGTGGGGGGAAAAATAAGGAAGATGTTTATAGGAGCTTATTTAGAGCACGTGTTTCCCCTTGATTTTGGTAAGGTTAATTTTTTTACTGTTTCTTAACTTCATCCTCAGAGGACAAACCCTCTGCAGAACTGAATCACTGCAGCTGAACCCGCACTATGAACTAATAACCTCTGTAATCATTGGTGAAGTCTTCTTCACTTTTTTTTTTAATGGGAGTTGGTAACTGAAAGAATCCTGCCAATTATATTGAAGCCAATTACATTGAACAAAAGGAGAAATTGCTTCACAGCCTTATGACACAGCAGCTACAGCAAGTGATGATGTGGCACAAAGCATTTTTTTTAAGTTTTACTGGCAAATCAGAAGAGGGGCCAAGGCTGTTATTTTGTGTTGCCTTCCCACAAGGCTCCTTACCACAAAATATGGCTTAGACAGACCTTTTGTTCCTCCAGCTGGGGTAGGCTATGTCTCAGATGATTTCACCAGCACAAGAACTTGCTGCCCCCTACAACTCGAACTTCTCAGACTTCCAAAGAGTAAGTTTTCCTGGTAAGCAGGAATAAAATGAACTGATTGTTATTTTCAGTGAAGAGTGATTCATGCATGTTCTAGAATATTTAGCTTTCAGCGAGTAAACTGCTTACAAATACAGTTACTGAGCTCTGACTTCATTAAGATGGGAGAGAATCAAACTTTTAAGATTTTCTATTGTTTTTCAACTTTGCAATTATGTGTTTTATCATATTGTGTGCATCTGACCTGCATTTCCTGTTACCAGGTTTCACCTGACAGGAGTGTTTTAAAGCTAATTAAATTCTTAGAACTATTTCATGAAGAGTGTTAGTGCCTCAGTGCTTTGAGACACAACCTGCAAGTTTGGGAGGACAGTTACAATTCTACCAGTAAGATGCTCAGCTACAGCCCAAGTATCAAAATGTCTCCCCGAGAGCAGCTCCTCTCTCTCCATAAAACCTGTGGGAGACTTTGGTACATATTAATTCTTATTTATCATTTCATCTGACATGGTGGGAGTTCTCTTCACATTGTCCACATGGCAAATGGATTGATCCCATAAAGGCCTTACCCCTCAAAGGGAAAAGACTTTCCTGAGTTGTCCCTCTTGGTTTCTAAGGCCAATTGTGGCACCGAGAAAAAAAATTACTAGTTTCAAGTTTTGTGACATAGAGTAGAAGTGCTGAGAGAAGGTGAAGCTCAAGTTCTGGACTGCAGCTGAAGAGGGATGAAGAAAAGGAATCAAAGAGCTTGAAATAGGCAAGGGGGATTGACTGGGATCTGTTCCACAAAACCAGAAGGCAGTCATGGGAGTTAGAAACAGATTTTAGGTAGACACCAACAGGACTGATTGGAATATATTCTGATATACACTTCCTGAAATGTGAAATCCAGCAAACTCCTCCTGAAGCACAGAATTCTTCTCAACCCAGCACTCTGCATTTATGCAGTGCAAGGCTGCTCTGTGTCTCTGCTAATTGCTTAATTAGCTCAGACACAATGCTGCAGGGATATGGAGTCCCTGGCTTTGCTAAGGACCTACCTGGAGTGGAGTTCCTGACTCCAGTCAAAGCTGGTTTTAAGGTTTTCATCAGTTATGGAACTTGACTACATTCAAATGTGAAGTTCGATATGCAGGTTAGGCAATGCCTCATGGTGACACCCAGCCCTGGCACACACAGACTCTGTCACACAGCACGATTACAAGGATGCATCAAATTCCAAGAGTTTGTTACCACTTTTCTCTTTAGAATTCTCTCTTTCCTGTTCAGTTCACAGAATATATCATGCATTAGGTAATCACCACTAGGCATCATCAGAAATGAATACTTGTCTCATCTCCTTTGTTACTGATAATATTCAGTAAACAAACACTGACAGAGTCCCTTGGGTACAAAACATATATGAAAAAGAGAATAACTGCTTTTCTCTCTGCTTCAGGATTCTTGTACTATACTGAGCAAAGTCTCTTCAATTTTTCCATGACCTCTGTGGTTTGATCTGCAATGTAACATTTTGACTCACTGCTGCTTAAATTGAAGAGCTTGACATGACTCACAACTCTCATTCTGCCAAATAAGAAGGCTCCTTTGACTGCATAAAGTACTTGAAAATGTTAGACTGGCTTTGAGCATCAGAAATTGGACCTGCAAAATGATTTGCCTTTCACAGGATCAGGATTTCACCTCAGAAGGGTATTTGGAAGGGAAATTAGTTTAAAGAATATATGATTACAGAAGCAGAAGACGACTGCAAAAAAACCTTAGCGCTAAAGATTTTATACCATGTGCAGTGCATGATGTTTGAATTGCACTGGCTTTAAATAAATGATGGGAACAGAAAGATCACATTATATCATCATTAACACAGTACTAAACGGGTCATGTTTTGTGGAAAATTGGAAAACAACACAAAATGCCACAGAACATACAATTTGCAAAGCCACATAAATTTCTATTTTACATAATATACAGTATTTCCAAGTCATCTATTTCAATGTTCTCTTTATAGAGACAATCCTGCTATGGCACCCTTCAGTACCAAGCACAGTGCAGGTGGAAAGCTGTTCCCTGTTTGAAGTCAGACCAAAAAACCTCTGTTTACTACAAGGACAGTAAATTTGTTTATGTTTGTTTTACATGGAAGGTACAGATCAGAACTTGGGTTTCCTAGTAATGTCACAGACAGTGTTGCCAAAAAAAGGCATAATTCTACTTAATTATATATTGCTGCTTCTAAAACTTTTGTGCTATTTACTTTATAACTATCTAAGACTTAATGTTTCTTCTCATCAACAGGTCACAACATAGAGATTTAAATATGGGGATTCTGAGCCACCTATTGGTCCTCCACCTCCTCTGGGCTGCTTTGGTCTTTTGTCAGTATGAAGACTATGATTTTGAGGATGAATATGGTGGGGAGCCAGAACAAATTCCATATTATTTTAGCCCAAACACCCAAGTTGAAGTCCCTCATTTTCCTTTTCCAGTTGAGTGTGCCAAAGAATGCTTCTGTCCACCAGCTTTCCCCTTATCCATGTACTGTGATCACCGCAAGCTCAAGACAATTCCAAACATCCCCAGCCACGTCCAACAACTTTATCTGCAAAACAACAACATTGAAGCTGTGCCTGCAGGACCATTCACTAATGCTACCTTCATAAGGGAAATTAACCTCAGCTACAACAATATTAAATTCCATATGATTGACCATGGTGTTTTTGCCAAACTCTCACACTTAGTGCAACTTCATTTACAACATAATGAATTAGAAGAATTTCCATTCCCTCTGCCCAGCTCTCTAGAGAGACTCCTCCTTGGTTTCAATAAAATTTCCCAGTTACCTGGAAATGCATTGGAAGGATTGCCCAACATGACCACGCTTGACCTTTGCAATAACTTACTTGATGACTCAGTATTCAAAGAAAAACCCTTTTCAAACATGAAAAATTTAATGCAGCTCAACTTATGCAACAACAAATTGCAGATAATGCCTCCTGAGCTGCCAGCATCACTTCAGCATCTTTCTCTTGAAAATAACTCCATTTCTCATATTCCAGAAAACTATTTCAACAGGCTTCCCCAAATCATTGCTCTAAGAATGTCCCACAATAACCTGCAGAACATTGCACACAACACCTTTAATCTACCCAATCTTCTAGAACTTCATCTGGGACATAACAAATTAAAACAAGTGTTCTATATTCCAAGAAGCTTGCAGCATTTGTACATTGAAGACAATGAAATTGAAAGTAAGTTGATGGTTAAACTTCATAAAAAGCAATAAACTCAGGGGATTTTGGCATTGATCATGGGAGGAATGTGGGGAGAATGTAATCCTGTATTTTTTGGGATGTACTATAAACACATCCTCAGACATTTGAGACCAATTTGAAATTAGAGAGGATTTAATTTTTGAAGCTTTCCTCTAATTCACAGCTTTATGTAAAAGTTAATACCAGTTTTTCATGTAACAGCTAAAATCTTTCAGCAAATTGCTTCTGATTTGGCAACGGATAAAAACATACAGAGAAAAGGAATTATGAAAACATTTCATTCACCTAAAACAGTAATTACAAATTCCTTACAGACCTCATATTTTGCAAGCCCTCAAACTGGTGCCATTGTCATTTACAAAACAGATTTAAAACATAGAGAAATGGTTATTTTACTGTGCACCATAAAAACATTTTCCATTTTAAATTTCAAAACCTACGTTTCACTTTTGCAATACACCTAAAACATAACAACTCTCTGCACTTTAATCAATATTTTTCACTCTCTTGCAGACATCAATGTTACTGTGATGTGTCCAACTCTGGACCCACTGAACATCAAGCAGTTGACCTACATACGGGTGGACCAGAACAAGCTCACAAGCCCCATCAGCTCCTACACCTTCTTCTGCTTCCCCCTCATCAGAACCATTTATTATGGAGAGCAAAATGTCACTGGCAGCAGATCATCTCAGCTCAGAACGCCGGTGTTCCGGCGCTTTCTAACACCAGAGGAGTTCCAGGAAGCAGAAGACAATCATGAAACGCTCAATCAAGAAACTGAAGAGGATCATGAAGCAGAAGATAGCTATTTTCATCCTTACTATCACTGAAGTGATCACTGTTAATAAGTATAGATGGAAACTTTTCATTAGTCTCGGTTATTCATGTCTGTCTTAGAGCAAGTGGGCAGTTTGGGATATTCAAGATGCATCTATAAAGTGGAGATGGAGTTTAAAGTAGGTAAATGTTCTATTGCTGGTGTAGTAAAAAACAATACTAGGAACAAAGAGCACTCACCTGAGCATTAGATAAAGGTCTGACACATAACCTGGGTTGATGATGGGCTCACCTTTGGAAGAGCAGCTGAAGTGAAAGAAAACTGACCTGAAAAGCTTCTCTGTTCTAAAGCGATCCAATTGCAAAATGACTAAAATACAAATCAGTGTCATAATTCAATAGGAACAAGTGATGAAGGCCAAAAACCCACCCCGCTCTACATCCTACTGCTGACAGCAGAAGCAGAGGTGCACCAGAGAAAAGGACAAGAGATTGAGATTACAAAACACTTCCACAAGGTTCCTCCTCATCTCCCAGAAATAAAGATATTTCTTCTTCCAGTTTCTAATTGGACGAGGACATCACAAATATGGAGCTTCAAACCCTCCCCATTTAAAATGTTTCAAGTGTCCTGACAAGCTGCATTAGAATATCCACTTCTTTGGCTGTCCTTTAATTACCCCAATCTTTCAAAGGAGATTTCAGCTTATTACTAACAGAGGCAATAAACAATCTTTCACCAAGCTGCTGGGTTCTAGGGAAAAGCATGTGCATTAACAACTAAACCATTAGTATTTATATTTTCCCTATGCTTCAGCTCATGTGATTTTAGAAGAAAAACAGAAATGTAATCTTTGCATTTAGAATTATTCATGAAGTAGAACAGGAACAAAGAAAAGCATTGCAGGTTTTTTAACTATTAATTTAGACTATCCCTCTGCACAGCTAATACCAATTATCTGTGTTCTGCTTCAAAGTAGAATCAATATTGCTTTAAGTAACCTGAAGAAAGCTTTGAGCTATGCAAATTTGTTATATCTTATGCCTAGAAACAGATGCAGATAACGACAGGGAAGACAGCACTATAGAGGCACTTTATTGCCTTTTTTAATCACTTCTTTATTTTTCAGCAGTTTTTTCCCTGATAGAGCTTTACTAGCTGTGAGGAAAAAAAATCCTTATTTTCAACAGCACAATGGAATGTTTGCAAGTGATAGAGCCATGCATCATACAACCAACTTTGCATTATTTTATGTAGTCTTTTTAGTAGTCCTACACTTAAAGTACAATGTAATCAGATTTCTATCAGAATTTGAGAAGTTAGGCAGGTTTCATTTTTTCTCTTAGAATTTCAATTATTTTTTAGGCCCATCTTCATATACATGGTTTCTGATGTATCAACTGAAATATTAAGAAAATGAAAATACTTAATGACTTTTAAAGAGATTTATTGTAAAGCTATGAATATAAACTATAAGAATAGATATAGTCTTTAAGGACAACTGGTTGTAATAATTTGTAGGTACAAAAATTATTATTATTATCAATTTGTGGATCTTTAGCCAACTAACTCAAGAAATCTGCTTCTCTCTCCTTCCCCTTTTTCCTATCTGCATTCTCAACAGATTCAGTATTCATAGCAAACTCTTTTATGGTCACCCCACAAATTCACAGTGCTACAGAATTTGTCTGCCTTTTTTTTTAAAAAAATTATTAACATTTAGCACCCTCAGACACCTCTGGGTTTCTGAATAAGGAACACATGCATGTATTCATACCTTCATTTAAGTACTCATTATAGACAGTATGTACAAGAATTTAGATATATCTGTAACTTTATTGCTTTATTAATATATATATGTAGTACATTAACCTTTGGGAACCTTCCAACTATTTCAGATTTTAAGTGAATGGTGCTCAAAATGCAAATCTAAAACAAGAGGCTTTTTTGAAAGGCTTGCTCAGCTTTAAAAATAAAATAACACTATCCCGCTATAGTATGAATATTACATCTTTTATCAAAAACTTTCTGCTTTTTAAAGACATTTATGAAACAAAGCTTAGCTTTAGTTTTAAAGTAGAAGTCCAATATTGATGTTATATGCATTTCTCGAAGTTAAACTGGAAATTATTGAAAACTTCAGAGCTGTCTTATTACACTTGACTCATTCAGGTAGAACATGAAATCTGTATTACAAGCACAACTATTATAAATCACTTTTTTTTCTAATTAATATTATAATATAATCTGTAGCACATAGGCCACTTATTCCAGAAAGGTTTTTACAGTGGACAGGGAACTAAAGACTTGGTAGCCTTAGAGAAATGAAAAATTATAATAAAGTACTGGATTAATGGATATCTAGCTGAGTGCAATTTGCTGTGGTAACACAGGGGTGCTTTCTGTAAAAGTCATGATGTTTTTGCCTTGCAAATATCTTGGAGTGCTCTGAGGGAATCACAAAAGATGTGGAAAAGGGAGATCCTGGTCCGAACAGCCTACAAAATTCCTAAAGGTTTTTAAGGAAATTAAGTTGCCACAGATTAAAAGGTAACATCACAAACAAAAATCAAATAAAATATGAGAAACAGCCTAAGCATAAATGTTCTTATTGTGGAGGGGATCCCACTGCTGGGAACTTTGCAAAGGGCCTGTGCTGGGATTCATTCCATTTAAAATGTTAGCAAGAGACAGACAAACCAGGCTGAGAAGTGAGATGCCAACAATGACTGCTAAGGGTTGCTGAAGAATGGCTGCAAAAGTCCTCAGGATGCAAAAACAGGCAATGGAGCTCATCACTGGTAAATGAGAAGTGATGTGCATGGAAATGATGATCTTAGTTCCACATTAAAACTAATGAAGGATGACCTCACCAACATCAGTGAGGAGCAAGACTGTGGAGTGCTTCAGGAGCAATAGGTGTGTTCAGTGAAAACACTGGCTCAGCACCCAGGAGTCATAAACAGGAAAATCAAATGTAGAGAGTAACTAGAGACAAATGGAAAACCAGAGCCATCAAGACACTGCCATAAATCTGTGGCTCACCCAGACATTACATGCATATTGATTTCCAAAGCCTCAGGTAGCTGGTGTACACAGGGCATGATTGGAAAAGGATTAGAGCAAGGTCACCAAAGGTGAGAAAGGGCTGCTATATCAACACCACAGAATGCACTAGGGCTCAGCAGCTCAGCAAGGAAATGGCTCAGGGGGGACACAGAAGATACCCACAAAATTCTGAGCTGCACTGACAGCAAGGGTCTGGGGATCCACTGCTCCAGTACAAGGGAAGGAGCCATCAAATGATGCTCATGTACCTGAGGACACAGTGGATTCAGCAGCAATTTTAGACATGGTGTTGAGAAAAGACAGAAACAGTAATTGTGTTCCTTGGAAGAAAGCCATTAAAGGTTGCTAAACTAAACACAGTAGGTACAACAGTGCTGAGCTGAAAATAGCTGGGGAATGGAAGAACATTTGAAGACAGGATAGAGACAAGGATCATATGTGATTTTAGTCTTCCCAAAGCATCTGTCTATGGGCATTGCTGGACACAGGATATTGTACCTTTATTATTAATTCCACACTCACTTTCAGGTTCTCAGTCTCCTGAACCATGGTAACATCCAGGCACTGCTCCTCACTACTACTGCCTTGGTACAGTGTAAAACACACTTGCTTCATGTTTGCTCTGGTACTCACTTTCAGATTATACAGGGTTTTTAAAGGAGGAAGTAGGTTCACAAACTAAGAACTAAACATGCTATTTATTTCATCAGCAACAGCAAAACCTAACAATCAAATGGCTTAATAAGTTTGTTTCCAGCACAGTCAGAAAATACAGAAACAACGCTTGATTTGGGTTTTAACTCTGCATCTCCATGAGCAATTCAGCCACAAGAATTTATTATAAAAATCAAAAGAAAGAAATAATAGTAGTTTAACCCAACTGTCTATATTTCTTCCTTTAGCCCAAAAAAGCGGAAATATGTTTTGTTTTTTCTTGATAAATACTTTTTACACTTTGCTTCAGTACTCTGATAATAAAAGTTATGTGGATGAGGACAGAAGCTCCTTTATAGAAAACAGATGTTTTACAGTTCACATTTTCTGACTTAGTTTAACATATTCACATTCCACTTTTATAATACAAATCCATTTCCTTCTTTGCTGCCCAACCTGATCATTGTGAGCTATAAGCATAAGCATTTTCTACCTGAACAGCAGGAAAGGGGAGCATGCTATATTCTTAACCAAAAATATACACACTGAAGAGATTTCACAATCATTTTCCAGTACTGCTGCAAGAGTATGAACTAGTCAGCTATAAGCCAATTTGTGTATATACTATTGCAACTTACGGAATTCCACAAATACAAACATTTTTAATTTTCTCCCCCAAAATTTATATTTCTAATAACCCAATTAATTTAAAAGGAAAATAAATAAAAGCACAATCTTTAACTCATTACATTAATTCATCATCTACAGAGGAAAAAAAAAAAAATCAACCTTCCCCTATTCTAAAAGTACAACACAAGGAAAACAGATAAATGTGAAGATGAGGCATGAACACAGAGTAAAGCAGATGCTATGAACAACACAAGGAACAGATGCCTGGAACACTGAAGTAAAATATGGATAAGGCCAATGATTCTTGGAGCCCTGACTCAAATGTCCCGGTGGACATAGTAACAGCTCTCAACAAATGATGGTATTGTCATAAGGAAGTAATGCCAATTCTGGAAGGAATTCTAAGAAATTGTAATAAGTTGCAGTAGGTTGGCTTTTGTTTCAGGATATAACTGATGTCACACAGCAAAGTTCAAGAGAACATGTGTGTGACAGAGGGGTCTGGGTAAATAGACAGCACTGTTACTCTGGATAACATTTGTATTTGTTAACCATAGTTTGATTTCTGTTTAATATTGTGCATGATTTTTGCAATGTGCTTTATTCATTTATAACATAATAACTGATAAAAGGAGTTTTTCTTTTCCAGAAATGCAAGAAATAAAGGTAATGTCTTCAGCCTTAAAAAATTTTGATTATAAATCAGAAACATATGGAAGGATGTTCATACAATCACTAGGTCATTTTTCAGCTGTCTCCATTTTGCAGCTGGTGGCCCTAACAGTGACCTAAATTAATTTAATTCACTGAGCCTTGGAAATAGTTGCAGCTTTTCATAAAAATCTGTAGCTGTTTATGCATAACTATTTCATTTCAGGTACTTCTTTAGTGATTCTGAATCTTGAAAAATGTTCTACGTTTTCCCTCTAGGATGTGATGACATTTATTTTACATTTAATACATCCTCTGAACCCTCCTCCATCCCCCAAGGATGCTGAGTTGGAATTGACTTTGCTTTACACAACAACTCTTCTACAGCACCATGTTCAGTTCTCAAACCAGTGAAGAAACCAGGAGATTGCTCCCTCCCCCCTCTGGGATACATTTAGTTCCCAGAATAAATGCAACCCCATCATCCTTACTGGCATTAAACTGCCTTAAAACTGCTTTTACACTCTCTATCTTGGCCTCAACAAAAAGCAGAAGGGAATGAAGGAGTCTGAGAAGTTTCATATCACACATTTATGCAGCAGCAAAGAGATAAAAGTAGTTTTGGAAAGTAGAATTAATCCCACACAAACATCAAGCAGAAAGGGCCTGTGTTTTAGAAAATAAAACTTGTGTAGAGAACCGTTCCAATAAATTATTTCTCTTAGGTTACAAAAGGAGAAAATAAAAATAGAACCATCGAGTTCAGTTCTAACATCACTTAATACTTTTGCCCTCTTTAACAGTAAACCTCTCACTGCTTGCAGATTATTATGTACATGTTATCAGGTGATATAATAACTGTCTTTTTCTCTATAAAACCTTTTCTGTTATAATCACTCCAATCCAGAACAGCTGGTCAACATTGTGAGGTGTTTAAATCACACTCCACACAAGTTATGCCAAGGAACCTCCAACATGTTACCTTCCAAATGAAACAGAAATATCACACACAAAAGAAAATCCAGCATTGTGCCAAGGTCTATATATGCCCAGGAGTCTTTAAAAGCTTTCCTAATTTGTCCTCATCTCATTCTGTCCCACACAGATGTCTGGCCAAGAGAAAACACTGAGTAGACTTTGAGTATTGTGTATAAGTGACTCCCAGCACTCACCATAAGCACAGGTCAGCTGAGCAATAATCCATAGTTTTCCACTTTTTTCCAAGAACATTTATAAACAGTAAAATTCAGAAATGACAAAAGTTGCCAATATCATCCTTTAGAGACTATGATACAAGATGAAAGCCAAGGTCTTTAAGCAGGTGCAGAATGCACTTCGTCTACATATAGAACAAACCTGAATAATTAAAAAGCATCTCAGCTTTGGTTTATTTCACAAAGAATATCTTGAGAGCAACTTTATGGGACTGTCCCTAGTGCTACTCATAGCCCCATTAACCCCTGCACCCCAGAGGTAAGGCCCTAGGTTTTCTCCTCCCCATTTCTCTTTTCCCAGTGTTCTGGCTCCCACTGTACAACCACAAGTCTTTGTATAGGCAGTGCCAGCCCCTGCCCTGATGTAATTCCTACAGACACCTTGGAGAAGTCATTTTCCAACCTGTCTTGCACAGAGGAAAGTCTACCCCCCTCTGTATTGACATAAACTAAATACTAGATTCTTTCCCAGATGCTGAAGATTTAGTCAGCACCATGAATAGTTTGGATAGTTACCCTCATTTCTGTCTTGCTCTCCTATGTTTTCCCACCTCTGCCATTCACACCCATCCAGCTTCTCACTTTTTCTCTCCTGAAAACTCTTTATTCTTCATTGTCTAACATGACAGAAGACAACCCTGGACAACAAATTTTACGCCTACTCTGTGTACAATGCTGTTCACCTAAAGCTAATATTTTCTGACAGCAGAATCCAGAGACCAGAATCCAATCCCATTAATCTGGCTTGGAGGCTATCCACTACAAGAAAAAAAGTCTTGTGGTTCATTTACGCCTTCAGCTACACTTTATATCCTTACAAAATTACAGGGAAATGACTACTGTTCAAATTTAAGCCACGATTGCATGTCAACAAAATTAGGAATAATAACCTTTTTAAATACCTAGCAGGACAGCTGAAAGTATTTTGTGGGGAAATCAATCAGTGCAAACGAGGTATCATGGGGAAATCAAAAAACACACCACAAACACATTATCAAGGCCCTCTTCAAAACCTGGAGCTCAAAGAGTTAACAACACAGCAGGCTTAGGCTTCCAGAAAAGAAACCACCTTCCAAGTCAGTGGATCCTTGTAACCAGTGTCCAAGCACTAACAGTGCCTAGAAAGCACTCCCTGCTTGCCAGGCTATTCCTGTGAGCTCCCCTACTGCCAATGCATATGAACCACATATTTCATCTCACATCATTTGGATATTGTGGTTATTTCTAGTCACTCTGAGCAGGAATAAAGCAGTTGAAGGATGCAATACTCCCCTTCCTTGTTTGCAGCTATCCATACCATCTCCATCCTTGTGTTGATCTGAGCATCTGGTACATGTTCAGATAAAAACTGGTTTTATCTGACATTATTTGCTGATATATTTTCTTCTTTCATGACAATGCAGACAAACTGTGGGACAAGGTTACTACTTCATTTGGCACTGTAAGATACTCCTTGATGACATCACACCAAATAAACTACTTAACATCTCCCTCTTTGAATATATTTGTGAGGAAGTATTCATGATCTTCTGAGAGGTGCCTCTATTGCAGGACACACATGACAACCTTTTTGTGATAAGCACACAACCGCAATCTTGTGACCCTGATGAACTTCTCACATTTTGTGCAGAAGCTGTTCCTGAAGTTATCTAAAAATACAGATCTTCTCCTCTTGAAGATCAAAACAAACAAGTGTTTCCTTGAATGAAGACTTCCTAGATTTTCAAGGCCTCATTTATCTAGTAGTTTTCCCTCATTTTTTAAAGTTGTCATATGTAAGGAAAATGTAAAGCTGTTCCTAAGATGTTCTATGTAGCTGTGAAATATAGGATTTCAGTACTTACAAAATAAATTATCATAAGACTATAACAAATATATTTAATATGGTATATCTTGCTTTCAGCTTCAATACTTACTGGATTTTTTTTTCCCTTAGAATACTTATCCTTTGATTACATTCAAGCACTGGAAACATGTGGATGCCCCAGAGACAGAGGAAATCCTAACGTGGATGTTTGGCAGAGGGGTGGCAGCAGGAAAGGGTAAGTACAAAGCAGAGCTGTGTCATTACTTCCCAGACATGCACGAAGGCAGGAGGGATGCTGAGATGGTACTGACACTGCAATTTAACCACTTCCAAACTCCTGGTGTCCTCACTGCTTCAGCAGAGTAGCATCCAATGGGATTCAGGGCCCAGTTTTTATTAGTACTGAGCCTCTTCCCTTCACATCTCCATTTTATCATCACAGCATTATCCTAGAGCAAGCTTCTAGTCCAAGCTATCACTATTGTTAAATTTGCATATGAACTAAGCTAAAACATTTCTATAAAATCCAAACGAATTCAGAAACTGGTAGCATTATAAACCCAAAAAGATTTTAGACGGCAACTGGATGTAGTCACACTGCAGATTTAATACAGATATTTGGCTGCTAAACAAGGCAGCATTTTAAAAAAAAACTTAACCAAAAGGTCTACAGTTTATCACCAGTATTACTCTAGGGGAAAAAAAGAAAAAAAAAAAGGTATGACAATAAAAGAAATGTAAATCTGGATATATTCCCACTAGATTTTATTGCTACATACTTTTTAAAGACTTGAGAAAGCTACTCTATAAACTTTCAAAGCTGGTCATCTGTCTCCCATTTGTGTTGACTGCCAAAATTTCATAATGAGGAAAAGGATGGGGGAGGAAGAAATGCATCACAAATCCAGAAAACTGCTGCTCATAGTTCAGATGGAAATTCTACACCTGGACAGTGTTCCCTGAGTTATCTGCAGACCTGAAACAGAACTTTACTCAAAGCAAGTATTATTTGTGAAATCCATTTTTCAATAAATTGTCTAATACATCCATTAATGAGGCATTCAGACATGGTCTAAAAATCTGAACACAAACACAAGAAATTCCAAACAATATTCTTCCAGAACATTTCAGACTGAAAGGTTTCCATTTCATAGGTAGGTGAAACTTCTCTAAACACACACAACCTGTAATAAAACCTTTTACTATTCACAAAATGTGACTAATACAACAGACGTGTGTTTTGGCTCTACCTCTGTCTCAGAAAGCAGCTGCTTTGTCTCTGGGCTGAAGCATTTCACAAAATGGATAACACATGCCTTGTTAGAGACCTCCAGTTTGCACAATTAATATTTGATTTACAGAAAAAGCCTTGGCAAATATAAAAAGCAAATCACCACAAGGCAGAAAGTTGCCACTTGAACAAGGAACACCAAAAGTAGGATGAGCTACACAGGCTTAGCATTTGCAAATGTTATGCAAAGTACAACCCCCTGCTCCAGGATATTACCTCTCAC
Organism: Hylia prasina; assembly: GCA_013397195.1. NCBI lineage: Eukaryota > Metazoa > Chordata > Aves > Passeriformes > Sylviidae > Hylia > Hylia prasina. The sequence goes on along the minus strand of VYXD01013643.1, from coordinate 37,735 downwards.
CCTGGGAGAGAATGCTGCCAAAGCGTTTTTACCCCATGGAAAGCACTCTTCAGACTGTCAAACTTTGAGAGAGTATTCAGTTCAGCAATTTGGATGTAATGCATAACTTGGACCTAAAGCACATTGACAAAAGAGTAACTATAGATAAGAATATCTTGTTTTTCAGTGAAGAGCTTGGAATCTGCTAAAAAGGTAGGTAGACTTTTTTCCTAAAAGGAGATTTAGAGAGCTTAAATAAAACTACAGTAAAGAGGAGAAAAATGCTGTGCAAAGATTTATTTTTTAAAATACTGCATGCTTTGTAGTGTTTCAAAGATCATGTTTGCAGCCTCTTCCCCTTTCTGCCTGAGAAGTGCCCAACCTGTATAATACTCTGAGGGTATTAAGTTATCTTCTCCTGTTTAGTCTCAAATGTAAAGTAAAAGATGAGAAGCTATTGTTATAGAGCATTTAAGTTTGAAAATCCTTATTTTGACAAGAAAGGAAAATGCATTTGAACCTCACATATTTTAATTAGTTCATCTACATATATGCCAGATATTTAATATTAACAAAATCATCTTGCTAGTAACAAAAAACCCAAAAAAACTAGCAAATGCAATGAAGAGAATATTTTCCTTATTAGTTGGAAAAAGTTTATGTTAGGAAACAGGTTTTATGTTAGGAACAGGCTTTACAAAGTTAGAGTCTAATTAAAGGATATCAAGAGTTAAAAGTTGTTCCATATTCCTTATGTGTTAGAAACTACTGCCAACAAGTCCTCTAGGCTTTAAATATTGTTTTGACGGATTGCATTTTCATTTCCAGTCCCAAAGAAAGTGTTCTCCAGAGTCCAGGCACGAGCAGATCCTCACCAGCTCACTGAAAGCTACACACATTGTTCTGGGCAAGAATGGAGACTTTGCAGGCTGCTTTTGTTTTGTTTGTGTTTGTACCTTGGGTAAATCCAGCACCACCTCTACAGCAAGAATCACTCCAGTCTTATGAGTATGATACAGATGTTTCCATGGGAAGCCTGACACAACAAGATTATGAAATGCAATCCAAGGATATAAGAAAGGTATTTTATTTATATTTTCCTTTTAATCTTTTTAATTAAAATAAGCATTATGTGAAAAAGGTGTTATGTGCATGCATGTGAGTTTTAAGGAAACGTCCTAAAATAACAGGGAAACATACAGTGGGTTCAGACACAGGGAAAGCCACTCAAACTAAAACCACAAAAATATTACCCTTGCTACAGTCTGAGTAAGCCACAGAAGGCAGGCTTGCACAAATAAGGCTAAAGCATCATTTTAACTCTGCTGTTCTTATGTGCCTGCAATCATGAGAGACTCAAAACCAGGATGTATTAACTACTAGCTCAACAGTTTGAACTATATTGTATTAACTCAGTGAGTTTGCTTAAAAACAAGGAAGGTGATTTTATTTTTTACTATCAAAGTAATAATTGGAACCCCCCCTTTTATTGAACATAACCTGCCAGTAGTTCCTCTTTTGACTTGCCAAACGATCAAGTTTCTTGCCTCAGTTTTTCAGGGGTGGGTGGTTTGGGTTTTTACACTCAACAGTTCAGCAGTCCCAAACTTCTGTAGAATGTCCAGTGCTGCAGGAGTCACTTACACATTAACACTTTGAGAGCCTTAATAAAGAGAACATCCCCTACATCTCAGTGCACTCACCAGCATCTCCAAACAGCATATTTTTGTTGGGTGCTCCACATTCCTGCCACTGAATTTCAATACAAAAGCAGAAGACACAAAGACAAGGGAGAATTAAGTGAAGTGCTACAACCTCTGCTGCCAGGGACAGTTACAAACCTCACACCCCCATTCAGATCTAATCAGTACACACCAATAGAGAAGGAGATCAAACACTGACCAGGGAGAAAAACCAGCAGCAATTGCCCCAAGAGTAGTTTCCAAGGAAAATACCACAGATCCAAACCAAGTGGTAACAGCCCAGTATGAAAAACTCAAGGGGGTTTTATTAATATTAACTACACTTGTTACAATAACTTAGTCTGATAAGCAAGAAAAATAAACCAGCAAAAGATAGTAAGTCAAAAATTGCAGTCCAAGTATAGAAAAAACACTTCTGTATACGTTTTTAATATTTCCCAATTCTACTTAAATTACAGCTTTCCACTGTTGACTAAAACAATCAGCCACATATTTATAGCAAGAAAATGTCTTTTTAAATGTGACATTTACCACAGTGATGAGATAACATGTTTTCATTAACCCATGAAAAATGGACTATATAAATGACTCTTAAATAATTGGTGACTACCCACCCAGAAGTAAGTTTTAAAAAAATACTAAACCTGTTAACTTTAACCAGCTAGGCACAGCATCAGAAGACACTCATTAATAAATTGCTTGCACAAGATTGCTGCCGCTTCAGTAAAGGAACAAGGAGCATACCTACATGGAAATGGTGCCAACAGATGTGCCACAGACAAATCCAAATCCTCCTGGCAGTGCTATGAGCTGGAGGATTTCCAAAGGCCAACAGTTCTGCTTAGGATAATTCTAGGAATGTAGTCGGTCATTATTTCCATCAGGTCAGTTCTCCATTGACATGTTTTCATTACAAAATAATAAATGAGTTCCTTATGTGCAACAACTACATCGACACAAGTGTCAGTGTTCCCAGTTTAAATCATGGGGTGCACAAACAGATCTTCTATTCATTTATTGCACCAATTTTACTCCCCGAATAGTCCAAGTGTTAAGTGGAACTGAAATGCATGCCAAATGTTTCCTCAAGCATGCCCAGTCAGGAATCTATCTTGCATACAAATTTAACTCCTTACTGTATGCTTGAACACACAGTTAGAAAAATGACCTTTACTAAAAGCATCAGAAGAAATTTATTACTGTGATTATTTGAAACCACAGCCACACCAGTCTTGAATAAAACTTGAGCAATTTAAAACACAAAATCTTAATTTCCACAAGAGAACAGAACCACTCAATTAGATGCTGCCTCACATCTGGACTCACTCATTTCACTGAATAGAAACTACCAGACTTTATGTTTTAAGACGAATAAATTATTTTGCAGAAATCTGGAGATGGCTGGAGTATTTCCATGTAAAGTGTTAATTTGTCTGTGCAGTAAAGTGCAAGAGGCAGGTGGAATTTAAGTATGTGAGTAGGCCAATATTCCTTCAGTGCATTCCTTACATATGCAAATAATGAACTTGTGGTTATAATCCAAACAATCTTCTGCACCGATACTCCACAGTTAGGAATTTTTATGGCTGGTCAGCAAATACTTCTAAATTTTAGGAATTTAATGGTATTCTGCAAATTACCAGCTTTTAATTTTTGTGACATTTCCCACTGGCAGAGATTAGGAATTCATTGTATTCTGCTAAGAAGTCCCATCAAAGACTATTTTGATGGCTCAAGTAGGAGTCTGTGCTAGAAATCTTCATCTGGGACAGATAAGCTGTGCCAGCAACTGTTATTAAATGTCCTTCAGGAGCCAATCCAGCTGCAGCCATACTAGTCCCCTTGTTCCATGAGCAGTCCATGCACTCAGAAGCCTCTACTGGCACAGATACCCCAAGGTCCACGTCTTCATGTGCCTAATCAAGCTATCTTTGTGAGCTAACTCCTGCAGAAAGCTTCTGGGAGATTTGCTGTTTGCTGGAGTGTAGCTGGTGAGCTGACACCCCCAGCTTCCCTCCACCCAGCACAGCCAAGCTGCTGCCAGAATCCTGCTGAGAACCTAAAACTTCCTAACTGAGAACCTCAAACTTCACTAAGGCAAACCAAGCTAGCCCAAACCAGAGCCAGAGCCTGGAGAGGCAGATGCAGGGAAGAGCCAAGGGACAGATGATTCATAGGCTAAAAAGGGGTCAAAATGACAGAGGCTGGCCAAGATATTTGTTTCTCAGGCTTTCTGTCAAGCCTGAGTGGTTTGTTTTGCAGAATAAAAAAATTCCCACAGTGAAGTATACACAAGCAACTAAATGCCAAATAAAACACAGTATCAGAAGGAGCTTGAAAGCTCTTACACCTGCACACTGCACTTGCAGATGAACCACCTGTGTGCCTGAAGGAAGGGAGAGTGGGGGGATTAAGAAAACTAAAAGGCGTTCATTTGTCAGCATTCCCAGTGTGCAAGCAGCTCTCCAACAGGGCACTTTGCTCCTGCCAGGGCCTGATCCTTAGGCATGTTTAAAGCAAAACATCTTCCACATCTCACAATGTCTTTTCCTGCATGTGTTTCCAATAGCCAGGCACACCAAAAAACGTATTGGCTTGTTCTGTCCTACAAATATTCCCCACAAAATCAAACCTAAATGAATGATGCAAGCCAAAACCAGCTACCACAGTCAAACTGAAATTCCCTTAACTTTAATGCATGCAAATCACAGTATAAGCCACTGTATCTATACTGTAAACACAGTAATAATAGGTAATTCTCTAAAATTCCTCCAGTATCCAATGAAAACCTGACTACTGTTCCCTGCATCATTAAGAGGCCCTTTCTATTAGCAGCCCACACCTTAAAACAGACTTACATGCAGATCATGGAAACAAATTGCTCAATTTCAGCCAATACCTGCAGGGAATGTGTTTATAAACTAAGTTGTCCTGTAATTGAAAATATGCAATGACCATATCCAGGAGGAATTCTGAATAGCTTTAAATGCAAGGACATCTCAGTCATTTTACTGAGATTATTTGGGTAAAACAACAACAAAATACAACTTATACTCACAAGAATCCTATTGAATTTTGCATTATATGCAAAATCTCCATCTGCATAACTCTGTTTGTAAATACCGACCACTTACATATTCCTTCCCACCATATAGACTATATTTTCTATTTCTATTTTGTGTCTACTGTCCTTTCCTGAACAACTTGAGTTTTCTAAAGAGCACCTTCCCTTCTTGCCTTTCCAAGTGAATAGTTCACGTGTAAAAGTGACAATACATCACATCAGTCATCCAACCTAGGAGAGCATTTTAAAAATTAAGTGCTAGCAGGAGCTATATTGTAGGCAGCTCACTTTAAAAGATGTCATTTCAGATCCTGTGGCCTTTTATCTGCAGTTTGTGTTTTAAAATAACAATTTTTCTCTCACAAAGGATGGAACAAATGTTTCTCTTGACACTTCCTTAATGCTGCAAAGTGATGACAGCCAACTCGATGTCCCACCAACAAAGGACACCAGTAAGTTAACTGCTGTGAATATTGTGATGTCTAAGATAGCCAAAAGAATATATTTTAATATTCAAATCTAATGTGCAAAGGATGACAAAGGCTTTAAATTAACAGAATTAATATTTTCATTTATGAATATATTTCATATCCCCTGTGGAAAACCTTCTAACTTCCCATGGGACAGGCTGAAAAATTTCAAGGATGTTCAGGTGAACTCTGAATACACAAAGCACAGCTTGTAAGCATCTCCACAGACTTGCCCAGTCATATTTGCCATTGAGATGCACCCAAGTTAAATAAGTTCGACATGACAACGAAGAAAAACAAAATACATCCCCCAGTAAGTTCTACAGTTTAACCAAGTGATGATGAAATACGATGTGCTTAAATTAATTCAACAGATTTATTTGAATAATTGGCTTATATCTGATTATCAGGGAGGTCAATGTTTAAAATACATCAGGAACATTATTCATTTTCTAAAGCTTCCTACAGGCTCTGGGTACTTTGTCCAGGTTTCTCCTAACAAGCCCCAGTGCTCTCTCTACACATGAACAGGACAAAGTTTCTCTGCCAAACAGAGCAGTGAGATTGAAAGACACTTATTTTGTGTGTCTGTGATCTAAACCCCCAAAAATAACTGATGATTAAGCAATCTCCACCAAAGTGCTGATTCAAGGTTAATTATTGCCAAACAGCACCTGTCAACAAGCCCCATCAAAAGCTGAGCAAGTCTCCAAGAACATCAGAGCTTCTAGACAGACAAGCATAAAAACTAGTGCCTTCTCAACAGTGACAACGTTGTTTGATATTTTCCATTTCCTACACAAACATGAAAACAAGCCACTAAATTAAGAAAAAAAAAATCAAACCACCAAATGGCATGAACTCTGCAGCCTAAAAATGATGACATTCACAAAGCTAAACCTCAAAATCTTCATTCTGTTCTCTGCAGTGCTGCTGTAAGAAATTACATGTACTGGGTTGGCTTCCCAGTGCAGACCAGCTTTTTTTCCCCACTGGCTGTACAAAGTCCTGTTTTGCTGTGTAGTGACAACTACCCCATGGAATGACCCTGCTCTCTGCACTGCACTCATTCCAGGGTGGAAGCCAATCAAAACTCCAAAAATATAGAAAACACAGCACAAGACACAGCAGTGGTGGTGAAACTGGATTCAAAACCACATTCATAATACATATTTGAATATAACTGCCAGAAAAGATTAGAGCAAAGCAGAAGTTACTAATACTTTACTACTGTCCATGAGGAACAGGACAAGCCACAAAGGTCTCAAACTACATTACAAAAACTTTCTGCTTATAACAATACCTGTAAAACTGAGAGAGATAGTCCACAGGACTCCGAGCAACCTGGTCTAGTGGAAGGTGTCCCTGTCTGTGGCAGGGGGCTGGAATGAGCTGATTTTCATGTCCCTTCCAATCTAAACCATATGTAATATATAAACATAATTGCTGGAGATTTTATCAAGATGATTAGACAAAACAGTAGCTAGGAATAACACAAGCTATTGTGTGACCTACCAGAAATGCTCCAATGCACTTACAGTGCCAAATGCCTGCACTGCCAGGTGTTTCTCTTTGTGGGTTTCATTCCAAATGTGATACTTAACATGGTCACAACTTTGCAGCTGTCACATTCACCATACTCTTAGCCAGCTAAAGATTTAAACTGAATTCAGGCCACTTAATAGCATTTCACATACTCAGGTAGGATCAGAGATTATACACAGGGAAGTTATGCACAATAAAAATAACAAAACACCCTAAACAGTTGAGAACATTAAATCTTCTCAGAACTTGACGCAAATAGAATTTTGAAAAACCTAACAACGGAAAAGCTTAGAAGACACTAGAGAAAACTATTTTAAGCGACCAAGCTCAAGTGAGTTGAGTAAGTTGTACGTGTGCTCAACCCTTGCTGGCAGACCTGCCCACGTGTTTGCTGTGCGTGTGCCTGAGCGGCTCCGTGTACTGCGAGGAGATCGACATCGAGGCCGTGCCCCCCCTGCCCAAGGAAACCGCTTATCTTTATGCTCGCTTCAACAAGATCAAGAGGATTGCAGCCTCAGACTTTGCTGACATTAGTAAGTGACACCCCAATCAATTTCCATCTCTGTTTTAGAATAGGAAAGGGAAAGGCAAAATGGAAGCGCATCTTGGACCCTGTAAACATCTTAATACTCCCAAACAATCAGGCAACGAGCAGATTGCTAAAAATAAAATTCAGCTCTGCATCCCAGCCAGTCTCAATTGACCTGGCGTTATTTTTCTTTCAAATGCTCCAGGGACAGCTCTGCCAGCTATCTCACTACAGAGCACAACAATTCTATGAATATCAGAAATCATGTTATCTTTAAGACAAAAAGAAGTATCCAGAATATTTCCTTTGTTTAAGACCAGGAAAAAATATAGATGTCAAATTTACCCATACTTTAACAGTATTTGCATTTGTAAATCACAATTTAGATGCTGTAGCCAACAGTATAACATTTAGCATATACAGCCATACACACACCATGTAATTATAAAGTCAATGCTTAAATTTTCATTTCTTTTGTGTTAAGCTACCTTGAGAAGAATTGATTTTAGTGGAAATAGGATTGAAGAAATAGAAGATGGAGCCTTTTCAAAGCTTCTGCTATTGGAAGAACTTTCTCTTGCTGAAAATCGACTTGTAAAACTTCCTGTTCTACCTCCCAAACTAACAACGTTTAATGCAAACCAAAACAGAATCAAAAGCAGAGGTATCAAAGCAAATGCTTTCAAGGTAAGGAAAAACCCAATAATTTAAGTAACCACAGTAAACAAAAATAGTAACTACACTATTCAGTCTTCCACCAAAATATTTTTCTGTATTTTCTGTAATCTAAGAAACAAACTACAATGAAGCAGCTCTCCAGCTTTTGCTTTGCTTTTAAGGCACTCTGGAATATCACTCATTTGTACACCCACTCTCTCACATCCTCCATGTAGAAAAGAATTTTCTATAAAATCCCTCACCTGTTTGCTTTCTCTCTAATGTGTAAAGAAAAAAATATTCAAAAATTGATGGCTCAAGTACAGTTCTGAGGACTACAGAAACACTAATAAACTATATAGAGAGAGTACTCTATAGTGGTCTCAATTTCTATAACCAATATGCTGGCACTGAAATTTCCCAAACATAGAAGGTCTGTTCTATGAATTTCTTGATATAATAGAATTCAATGTTCACAGCAAAAGAATGGCTTAAACATCAGTTTACAGGCTACACGATCAGAAAAAATTACTAATGTCTTGTAACAGGCATGAGTTACTTAACCTCAATTAATGCCAGCATCAGTAACCTCTCTTTCTGTTTAACAGAAGCTCACAAATTTGGCCTACCTCTACTTAGGACACAACGCACTGGAATCTGTTCCCCTGAACTTACCAGAGAGCCTGCGCATTCTTCACCTCCAGGTATTCCCAAAGGATTTCCTTAGCATTCTCTTAGGAAACACCTCAGGAGCTGCACGCTTCAAATCAAACTTGTTCTATTTTAAAACAGTTCCCACCACAGTTTTGCACTGCACCTGTGAATCAAACAATTTACCACACCTATGTGTATGGCCACAACCATCCCAAAGTTCAAAAGCTGCTAATTCCCATGCAAGCATTTATTGCTGGTTTCTGTACATCAGGGATAGGAGGTGGCAAGAAGCAGCTATAATCTGTTCTCAACAATGCCTGTACGTATTTATTGACAAAAACGTTCTGGTTTGCAGTACAACAACATCACCAGCATCACGGATGACACGTTCTGCAAGTCCAACAACACGCGCTACATCCGCACGCGGATGGACGAGATCAGGATGGAGGGAAACCCCATCGTCCTGGCCAAGCACGTCAACGCCTTCTCCTGCCTGAGGATGCTGCCCGTGGGAACGTACTACTAGCACTGCTCATGTCACTCCACATGCCAGAGCCAGGCATGCCAACAAGGATCACTTCTTCCTCTGTTTACAAGTTCATATCCTCTCCCTTACTAATGCTCTTTTTCCCTCCTGCTATGTCGCACCGTTCTCTGAAATGACCATTTCAAACCAGTTACTTCAGTAGTTATGGTATCCCTCATGCTTTCAGAGTCTTTTCTGGTTATGAAAGTATAAAAATATATACATATGCACACACGTCAACTCAGCTTTTATTTCACCACATAGTCTTTAGGTAAAATCACACAAAACTGCTTGCTCTCATTCTTTACCAGCACTCAGAACGATCACCACATTTTACTTTCAGATAAACGCAAGATTTTCTTTGAGCAAGCTAAAGAGGAAAAATACTTCTGAATTCTAGTCCCACTCTTTTAACCTGTAGTGAAATCTTTTCAGTTGACCTTCAAAGGTGTATTGGATGAAGATGCATATAAGAGAAAGTTATGTTTAGAAACAGAACTTCTCAAAGCTTAAATTCATTAAAACTTCCTTAAAAACTTGATTTGCGGCAAATGAGAATAACTCCTATTTAGGTTTAGTACGCCAAGCAACACAGCAACTGGAACTCTGCAAAGATGTTTTAGATTTCCTTTACTATTTTGCTTTCAAAATAACACGTGTTTTATTTTTACACAATGTATTTTTAAGTGAAATATATATGTTTTGCTGAGCTGTTCTCACAAGAGCTGTTTTTGCAACACCAGCTTTCCATTTTAAACCAAGAGTCTGCATACAGCAAAATGGACTTCAGATTCTTAGTTATTAACTAATGATGTAGACCAAGCCTTGGTTCCACAGCTTCTCCTGGCAGGAAATGTGACAATATAGCTAAGAACAAAGCTGGATTCATGTGTTTACCTTAAATAACTATGATTTCATCCAGATGTCAGAGCTAAGAAAGAATTAGCCATCTACAACAACATTTCTGATCATTAGGGAAAAATCAAATGAGGTTTTGAAATTAAAAAGAAAACTTGATTCCATCATTGATCTGAAATCAGAGGTAACTTCAAGCATTTCACTCAACTACTTGAACACATACACCATATTAAGACCACGAATTGACATGTACAGGCCTTGACACTCAGTTCATCTAAAACTGGCCATCATTGATAAAGGGCACAATGTCTTTAATTCCACAACTACATTTCTGACATCCAGTTTCTCCCCTCAAACACCTACCACAGGTGTAGAGCCTCCAGACAAATGAATGCCAAAGGTGTGCTAGTTACTATTACCACATCAACTCTGTACTAATTTTGAAGCTAGTATATATAGATTCCTAATTTGTAGAAATAGTTAAGCATCAAGTGCATGATGATGTATCACTACATCTAGAATACTAACTTTACAAGATATTTTGTATTAGGTTTATTTATCTTCTTTAGCTAAGCCTTGATTTGTTAGTGCTTGTGCTTCGGGGAATTGATGCCCAGTTAATTCTGAACACATATTTTTGCCCTGAACCCATTATCCAACAAAAACAGCAATCCCCAATATTTTTCATTTTAAGTTATTTGGTGTAACAAAAAGGAAATTCCATTGTCTTAACTGAGAACAAAACCAAGTCTGGCAGCAATATTTGGTTTTCATTTTTCCACATAAATCATAAAACTTTGATGTTCCCAGATTTTCAGCAAAATGTCAAAAACAACTTCAATGCGTGCAAAAATACATTCCAATGTCAAGCCAAATTTCTGTCTGGAAAAAAATGAAACCCATCAATTCTCTCACATCTCTTGTGATAAACACCTAAGATGGAAAAAACCACAATTGTAAATGTAATAGTGTTACATAAGCAGCAGCCTTTGATCTTACTCTCATCACAAATCATTGCTACTAAAACTCTTTCCAGTATTAACAGGATCAGTTAATCACCAAAAATGTGTATACACAAGTAAATGCATATTTCTGTAATATATACACACATGTAAACATTCTAAAACTTACCCACTACCACACGATAAATTTTACATTAAAATGTTGTATATATTTTTGAAACCTACTAATTATCATCAGTAATGCTAATTAATGCTCTTAACACTTTGTGAGCAAACCAAAGCACACAAGTGGTACCTTCTGAATGCCTCATGCAGGCATCAAGTTCTCTGATGTGTTTTACTTTATTTTCCCCATTCACAGCAAGTTAATCAAAGACATGAAGTGAGAAAGGCTTCAGCAGGGAGGATTTACACCTCCTATTTGTGTGACCAGTACTAATATCAAGCTGAATGTAAACTGTTCTGTTTTTTCTTATCACTCATTTCTGTTCTGTATTTCCAATAAAACTTGAATTTTTGTTCTTGTTCATCAGTATCAGCTTCAACAATCTGCTCTTCCAGCCTTGCCTGTTTCAGCTGTTCAGCCTCACAGCAGACTAAAGTTAGAAGATGATTTGCAGATGTAAATCCATTTTACAGACATATTTATTGTGGCAATAGCAAGACCTGCCATACAGAATACTTGGAGAACACTCAATTTGCTCCTTCAAAACTTATTTTTAATTGACCTTGAATTGCTATTAATCTCAAAATACTCATCCACTTCTACATTATCCCTTTCTTCTCAAGTACCAAAACAGGAAAGAAAAAATAAACTACCTTTGGTGTTTTTTTACACTACAATCTGAGAAAAGTATCAGAAACTTTTATTTCTACATAGAAGCATTAGCAATTTTCTTTTTAAAAATAAACAGTTTAATAGAAAAGCTATAAACCCAAGACCTCCCACCCAACAGTTTTCTCTCCAAAACAGGGGAGTCTAGAGAGTTGGAATGGGGGAAAAAAGATAAATACAAAGATTGGAGAGTCATTTTTAATGTTGTGTAAGTGTGAATATTAACAGGATGAACAGGATAGACTTTTGAGTTGGTTTTATGCATATATAAACAACATATGTCTAATTGCCTTCCCACAAATTACTAAAACCATTAAATTACAAATACACATTCTCCTTGGCAATCCAGTTATTTGAATTGTCAGATTTAATCTTTGAACCCTTTTATTAATTCTCTTACCTGAGAAAGTCTTCTGTTTCAAAATGAAATGATTAGCAATGCTAACAAAAATAAGAAGGCCTAAAATACTCTTCAGTCAGTCATATTTGGCAAATCTTCTCCCAAATTGGTTTGCCTTTCAACTCTGTCCTTGTCTTTGACCATGGAAATAAAACTACCTTTAGAAAGAACATCTGTAATACTGACACACCTGTAATGTCTTCAGTGAATTGTCTTCACACATCTCTTAGCAATTAGAGAGTTTCATTGTTTATACTCAACATCTGAACAAATACTTTTAAAAACTGCTTATATAACAATTTGAAAATTGTTAGCACCCCTAACCTCTTTTCTATTTTTTCTTTTGTTATATTTTGAAATGAGAAATATTTACAGCAGTTCACCAAATCACTGTCCCAGAAACCAGAGCCACTGCTGATGTAAGGATCAGAAAGCATCAACTGGAGCTGGAAAAAACAACCACAAAGCCCAAAAGCTCTTGGTGCTCTACCTTTTCTATGGAGGGATTGAAGAAAAGCCCTCACACAAAAGCCAGCAGGATTAGGCAATGCCACTGTATTGCTCAGCTGAGGACTGGATTTTTTTTATTAGTATTATCAGAAAATAGAACTCCTTTTTCTATTCTGGTTGATGGGATAATAGAAATTGATTAATCTAGCACAGAATTCAAAGGCCTAAAAGACTGAAAAAATAGGAAATTATGCAGTTCCCACTTGATATTACAGCTGAAAAGTAAAGATGGTGTCAAGTTTAATGACACTAAATTCTTGAGGTACATCAAACTCAGCCAAGAAACACAAACAATTAAGCAGCTAAACATCCTTCTCTTAACATAAAGCATCATGAAAGATGTTTTGTGTCTGTAAGACTGTAGTATTTTTACTCCAAGGATGAGTTGTTTATCTTAAAACCAGTACAAAGCCAAAACAAACAAGCCAAATACTGATAATTTAAAACTAAGCTCAAATATTATGTTCCAGTTAGGAGGGAGGAACATTTTATTTCCCATACAAGTAAAGCACTCCAGAACTGAAAGTGCTGTTGCCCAAACACATGCTGACACATCTTCAAGAGAAACAGATCTAATCCTTCAAAACCAACATTTACATGCCAAAGACTACAAGTGTTATTTTCTTTTAATTTCTTCTTTTTCCTTTTTTTTAAATCAAAATAAAATATAATACCAAAGCAAACTGTCTTCCTCCTTCACAGAAAGGAACAGCCTTATTTTCCTCCACCCATGAGGAACAGAACAATTGCTGCTCAACTGCCCCTTGAACACAGCACAAATCTTAGCTCATATTCTCTTCACCACCACATACCAAATTAAGATCACATATTCTGCTCAAGACAGCCAGTTTCACCTCCAATGCTCTGTCTTAACTTCTTAAAGCAATAAATATTGTACAAATAAATAAAGGCTTGACAGACACTACCTTGAAATGCAGGAAGGTGTGTCTACGATGTTCATACCACTCAGCATAGACTGAAAGGCTCCTGAAAAATCCTGGGAGATCTCCATGTTCTTCAGTTCTATAAAACAAAAATACATTGTATAACCCAGTCCTAATCAGCTGTATCAAGTCTATAGCCTAAAATTCCCACTTGAAAAAAATCAATTAGTGATGTTTGCATATGAAGTAGAAATCACCCAAAATAAGAATGACAAAGCTGGAAAAAAGCTGCAGTGCAATGATTGAAAAAGAGGTTGAAGAACACATTCCTAGACCAGAGTTTCTAGTGTTAGTCTTATGTGTAAAATGTGGGAACAAAGTAACGACCTGCAAAATCTTAGTTTGATTTTATTCTTGTTCAACTTGTTTTCTAAATAAATTCCAAGATGTTGCACAGTAAAACCTGAAGCTGCAAAATGGTAAGATTTCCCAAATTGCATCCTTAACCTTCAAATACTCCCAAAATCTTTGTCCCAACCAACTAAATCTACATGATGTGTTTCCTGCCTCTGCCCAAATGACATCCAGCTTCTCAAGATGAACCTTGCAGCTTCAGCAGGAAAGGATGATCACACAGGGCACCTAAACCAAAAGTTTTATTACACAGTTCAATCTTGATGTGATCTTGTCTCCAGAGCAGAGGAGCTCCAGCCCTCTGAACAGCTTCCTCATCTTCCTCCTCTGGACCTGCTCCAACAGGTCCATGTTCCTTCTTATGCTGGGGGGAGAGTGGGAGGGAAAGAGATAGAAACATTTATTTTTCAAATTTTTAATAAGGATCAGGATGGAGAAAGGGAAAGAGGTAACATAAGGTGACAAACTGTCAGGCAGCCAACACCACATCCAAGGTTGTTGTGGAAAGGAGGGGGAAAAAAGCTCATAAAGGATGTGCTGTTTTCATTAAACAAATGCAGCCAGAATGCAAAGGATGCAAAACTCCACAAAAACCACAAGTCAGAATACCTGAAGTAACATGATTATTTAACCAAAGGGTGAAAGGCTTCATGTCATTGTTGATATGAAGCCACAGACTATTAGTCATCATCAAAACACACCTGGCAAGCACTGTTTTGGATGTACAAATATTTATTCTGATTACTAATACAGGATTTTACAAGACTACAAAACCTGACTGAGGAAGATACCTGACTAATATTTGGGAATATTTCAGGAAGTTAGAGTATTTAAATTCTAATGTAAATTTGACTTTTAACATCCTTTCTGTTTGAGATTAGCTATTCTTCTTGGATTTTCAGAACAGCTGAGAGCAGAGACTTGAGGCATTCACAGAATGGCTGCAGCAGTGGATTACCAAGTCAGTTCAGCCTTCCCAGGGAGAACTGTGCCTCCAATCCAGCTCTATTTAATCTACAGGAACAGCAAACCTTAGCATGTTACACAAAGAAACTAAAAGAAAAAAATACATTAAGGTCATTCAGATATTGAAAACGTGAAAGAAAAGCCAAACAAGTTTTATCCCAGCCTGGAAAGAACAGCATCATTGAAGGAAGTTACCACAGTAGTCACAGCTGCCAACAAAATCAGGCCAAGATGAAGAAAAATGCTGGCAGCACTGGGAAAAGTGAGTCCCTGGAAGGACACAGACACACTGATTTACAGCAGCTCATGAGCTCTGGTCTGGGAGCTGTTTTGAACCACAACTCTGAATTGTACAAGTCAAAGTCTACACATTCTATAGGAACTGTGGACCCTTGGTAACAACAGCCCCCCTCCCTCTCTGTGCCTGGAGAACAGATTCCACAAAACTCCACTGGGCTTTTTCATCTCCACTCATGGAGCAGGGCAACACAAAGCTTTGTGACAAAACACTTGACATTCTTTTTGCAGAGCTTGGCAATTTTTGTAAATAACCATGTTTATGCTATTTAAAATACTATCACAAACACTGTGACCTTGTTTTAGCATTGTTTTTAGTTTATTTCTTTTTTTGCCTCAAAATCATTTTTAGGTGATGCAGCAGATGAACATTTTTAAGGCTACATCATCAACAGAAAGAAAAAGTTTTGGGTAGAAGGTTCAGTGAAGCAGTTTCAAATGTACAAGTTAGTCAAACAATATATCTGAGGATGTACTTTTCTCACATAGCACTGGCTAAATTCAAGGCAGAAAACTGAAGTCAGTGTTTAGAAAGGGGGAATCTGTTGGCAAGAACAGCTGTATGTAAATCCATATTGGCAAAGGAGTAAGAGACTGGTGCATAAGAGCACCAGTTCAGTGAACTCTCACAGCATCAAATCTATCCATAAACAGTAATTCCTAATTAGCCCAAATTAGCTGAATTCCTCCTGCTGAAGTCAACTACACCAGATGCTAAAATACCAAGAGAACATGGTATAAAATAACAAGGTAGTAAGAGTGTGGATGGTAAAATTCAAGTCTCTTTTTTATTTAGAAAGAACAGCATTACAAAAATCCACTTGGAGCAGAAAACACCTGTCTGCAATGCCAACATCCATGTTACAGAGAAGTCATCCAAAACCAGCTAAAGGATATTCAGGCAGAGAATAACTCTGTCAGGTTAGATTCCTGAGCTCTTCATCCAAACACCCTTTCACTTTCACAAAATACCAGCAAAACACAGAAGTATATCAGAAATTTAACTGTTGTAAAAGTACTTAAGTCTCCTTTAATGTGTTCCTTTATCTATTTTAAGGGAAAAAAATCTATTTTAACTCACTGCAGAATGCAAGACTTCCTACATTAGCATAGAAAACCAAAGCACAACTCAAAGCTGGGGGTAGAATTCCTGCTTCCCTTCATTTGCAAGAGACCTTGCCCATGCAGCATTTAATATAATGCATATTTCCTAAATCCTGCACTCTGACTTACAGATTCTAACTAGCTAGTGAAAAGTAAGAACAATTTTCATACTGAGATTTAAAAATCTCTATTTGCCTAAGTAACCCATGCAAGTGTTAACTCCCCCAACAATTAATGGGGTGTCAAGTCAAAAAAAGGAAAAAGGATTGACAGGAGTTTTTTTAGATGCTGTGGTTCTCAACACTGGTAAAGTATAACACAAGTGATAACTGGTGCAAAGGGGACACAAGTGAAATCCAAAAAAAGACAACTAAATATTGCAATTACATTTTCATACATCTGGATTGTCACAAAATATTGAAGAAATTATAGAGAGATGTACCATTTGTATCTTGCAGCAGTACCTGCTGAATTTTGCTTCACTTAAAGATATTGCTCAAGTGTTCTAGCATTCTCCAATTTTCTTCCAAAGCAGGAACTGCCAAGTTTTTAACTCTGCTGCTCTTAAAGACCATTTTCTGATATGCATTATGGAAAAAAAAAAAAATCAAAGCCAAAAAAATTTAGAAAACTGAAGAGGAAAAAACTCCCAGCCAGGAGACAAAACAGAACAGAACTAGACAATGGATTTGGCAAGAGTGGGCCGAGGAAGCAAAAGAAGAAAACAAACTGGCAGGGAGGCTGAAAATGAACAAAACAGCAGGAGAGCAGATTCAGCTAGTCAGGAGTGGAGGGAAAAGGGAGGAATTTTAGGAGCAGACTAAAGAACAAAGGGCTAGCTGGGAAAAGCCTGAAACTGAACATGAGGGGATTACAGCTTGGAAAAAGGAGGAGTAGCCCAGCAAGGGGATTGAGAAACAGGCCCTGAAGGGAGCTCACAGACTCAGGCCATGGAACAGGGGGTGCCCTCAAACCAGCATCAGCCCCAGCCAGCCATGGACTCACTGCCTTGCTCTGGCAGCACACTGTGGCCAGGACAAGGCACACAGCAAAAAGGAAATTTGAAGGTGCTGTGGGGCAGCAAGGTTGGGTTGTTTGAAAAAAAAAGTATTTTTCAACCTACTGACCCCATTGATCATTGGCCACGGGGCTGCAAAGGTATCCACAGGCACAAGGCCAGTGCAAAGGGAGGCTCAGGAGAAAGCACCACTTGCTTGGTTGACATCATCTATCATTCATGAAAACTTGTGTTTCTTTATGAATACTGGCACTAGGTGAAAAAGGAGAAGGACAGGGACAAGACAGCAGTGCTCCAGCCAGGATGAAATAAAGTCTGCCACTACTTCAACACATTCCTTTCCAGTGTGACTATTAAGTTCCAATACACTTCTGCTGTCATAAAATACTCATGAATAAAGCAGGGCAATTTCCTCTTCTAAATCCCACTTCTTGAGAGCAGTCAACTGTTCTTCCCTGTTACACCACAAGCTTTAGTAAATTTATATGGAAATCTCAAAGCCTTTAAACAAAAAGATCAGTTTTCAGTAGAGACTACTGAAGCCTGAGGTAACTCAATAGACCTCTATCTTCTCCCATCTGTTGGCCCTTCCTCTCCCTCCCCAAGGCCAAAAAATAATAGAAAACAAAAGAAACAAATTAAAAAAAAATAATTGAATCAACTACAGGATTTGTTCTCAGAACAGCTTGCTAGCAGAATCCTGTGGAATACTTCAGACAAATAATTTGGTCATTTACTCATCATGTTACCACAAGAAGTTGGCATACTCCAGAAAATAATAAAAACCAGCATTCATTCATACATTTAAGTTTTAGCATGTTAATTTTCTTAAGCCATTGCACAAATACACTATTCCATGTTTTTAAATTATATTTTTTTTAAGATATCAGAGAAATAAATCCTGATGCCAATAAGGGAACTGGAATTGAGAGCTGAGAATCAGAAACAGGCGAATACTGGAGAGGGGCTCTGGATGTGCCCTTGAGGCATTACCCACACTGCACATCTGCACCTCACAAACACATCTGAGGAACAATTACATTAATTAAAATGCAGCAGCTGAGATGACCATGTTACCTTTCTCTTCAAACAGCTAAAACACACTATAATGCAAAACCTGGCTCTGTTGAACTTGTATTTGTACTAGTCCTTCCAGATCTTAAAAAATCACATGCCTTTCATCATCTCTCCAGGATACACATAAGGGATGGGAAGGGTTTAGGTTGGGGTAAGAATATCACATAAAGACTTGGGCTGCCAGCAATCCATGTGCAAACTCAGCACTGCATTTAGTATCCCACATAAAAACTTGCCTTGAGCAAAAAATTCCATCTTACCTTGACACAAACTTGCTCATATTTGAATCTTTGGATTCCATTATAATGCTGAGATCACTGACAACAGCAGACACTTTCTCATTGTTCTAGATTGGAGAAGTAACAACAAAATAATTTAGAAAATTCTCTGGTGAGGAGAAAAATATGCTTATTTGCATATAAAAAATAGAAAAAAGTAGATATAAATGCTGCTAAGTACTATAATCCTTAAAGTAGCATTTTTTAAACTACAGTTTGTGTGTGTGAACAGTTTCTTTCATTTCAAGAGTGGCACTATTATCCACACAAGGATTTTGGAATAATACCTGAGTTTGTCAGCACAGACACTATAGATGTATTAAAAAAGGTTCATTATTTCCTTTCACATCAGTCCTACTTCTTGAATATTCTTCTTATTTTCCAACACAGCCTTTAGCTGCCACATATACCAGAAGATTCACATATAAGGTTTTATCTGTTAGTTTTGGGGTGTTTTTTTAATTTTAAACCCTACAGTTTTATCTCAAAATGTTGTCCTTTTTAAAAATCACTGTTACTCAGAAATATGTGCAGGATAATAGACTTACTCTAAATTAACTAATAAGCTATTAAAGAACAAGAAAGGGTGGTCAGAAATGAAGCCACAAAAGAAGCCAGTTTTCTTTTCTATGCATTCCTGAACACACCAGAGTAATGGATTAGATAACAGTGAATGAAAAAGCTTAAAATCATGGTTTGAAGGCCATAGGAAATGCCTCACTTTAAGCTTCTTATACCTCACTACAAGCAGATGGGAATGGCAAGAGAAGGCTGCACACCCACCTCAGCAGTCCCTCTGCTGCTTGCACAGAAGCACTGCTAACACTGCCATCACTAAAGATGGGAAAAGCAAAGCAAGGCACTACAGAGATCCATGGATGTACTAAATAACATCAGGGAAAATCATTTTAGGTTTAGAGCACAAGGTTCACCAGGGGGATGGAGTTGTGGAGAAGCTGCCAGCAGTCACAAGCTAACGTGCCACCTTCTGAAGGGACTGGTTTGCCAATGGGGGGTTAACTAACATGCCAAAATGCCACTGTGGGGCCAAATAAAAAGATATAAAAGGAAGGTTCCAGGCAGGAAAGAAACTCTTTTAACATGATTGCTTTCCCAAAAGGCTTAGACTTGTTCTGGCTGATTTTCAAGCTCATGTCCTCTCCTAAGACCTAATACTATGGAGCTGAGTTAACTCTGTTGTGACTTCACCACCAGAATAAATAGCTACAGTTAACAGTGTGAAAAAACTATCCCTGATCTTCTGCTGCATACCAACAGACCTGTTACCTGCTGGGCACTTCCCAAAAACAGCTGTCACCTTTTACTCCCCAAAACAAATGAAACTGGTTATAATTGCACTACTTTGTCCACACTAATGTCAGCACAGATTCTGAAAATTATGTACTTCCAGCAAACAAAAAAAAACATGCAAAAATTAGCTCAAAATTACACTTTTACAGCTGGAGTGTAATTCAGGGTTTTAAAGTACATATACAGGTGGTACTCCCTATCGCATCAGTATTCAAAGCAGCCCAAATCTGAGGCATTAGGCAGCCAAGTGCTGCCACTCAGTGGTGCAATGGCTTTAAGCACCAACACCACTGGCAGTAAATTCAACACCAGCAGCCCCTCTGAGCCCCTCTCTCACCAAAAGATGTCATCGTGCTGCAGAAGATGCAGCTGAGAGAGAAACATTCTAAGTGCACTTTGATACAAGCAAATGTAAAGAGGCACCATGGAGACCACAAGTTTCAAGTCACAAATGGACTGCAGAGGTTGATCATTCAACTGAACTCTTGCAGTTTCAGAGGATAAAAACCACGTGTAGCTACCTAAAGATTCAATTCCCAAATTCATAATATGGCTCTTCTAAAGAATAGGAAGGACATCTCTACTGTTCACTCTAATTGAAATAAAAAAAAGCAAAACAACAACTTTAGAGCTGAGCTGAAAAATCAAGTTTTCCTGATGTTAGAAATGCCATTACAAAGTACAACAGCGTTAGAAAAACACTATTGCAAATTGGGATAAAAACTGTTTTCCTCTGTTAACATCTTGAGTTCTGTGCTAAGAATAGTCTTACAAAAGAGCTCCCTCCCACAAAATCTGCAATCACTGGTGTAACTTGTGGCAGTGCTGCAATGACCACTCAATTAACCAAGCACACACAAATATAACCAAAGGAAAAAAAATAAATCCAAACCAACAAAGAGAGCTGCTGAAGTTTGTAGTGTTTTAGCTTTTCCTCAGTTTCCTCCAGAGAGGTAACATTTGGCATCTTCCAATTTCCAGAATAAGAATGTGTAAGAATTATTCTGGAATTCTTACACATTCTTATTCTGGAAGAATGTATCTGTGTGGCTACAGAATGTCAGGATGAGGCCCCAGCAGGCACCTGGCAGAGCTGGAGGGCACCAAGTGCTCCCAGGGCTTTACCTCAGTGTTATTCTGCACCAGCACCCTGCAGGGAGCACGTTTTGGGAAGGAAAGGTGAGAGAGATTTGGCAGCACTGGGTTAACAGTTGGACTTGACCTTGAAGGTCTTTTCCAACCTAAATAATTCTATGGTAATCATTTTGTGGCTGAATGCTAAACCTGACCTTCAGAACTGTCTTGCTTGGATGCACATGGAATTCCTAAGTTGGGTCCAGATGTTAAAGAGCCAAAAGAACCCACTGAAGCTCAGATTAAACAGTTGAAGGTTTCAGCTGGAAAAGGAAGCACTGACATTTGTCCATTTGAAGTTTTGTTTGGTGGTTTATTTTTTTTTTTTTAACATACATTAAGCCTTACCTCCATTTCAAGAAGCTGGAATTCCAGCTGAAAAGACAGTGAGTAACACTTCCCTGATAATTTGTGCTTCTGCACCGTCCTGTTTTTATCTGTTATAAAATCAAGTTAACAAAATAATCAATTACTCTTCTATTCAATGCTGCATTTCTTCCCTTAGTCATATTTAAAGTACCAACTATTACCATTACTCACTTAAAGAAGTTTAACATGTTAAAAAACTCCAACAACTAACTCCACTTTCCCCCCTGTGCAAAGCACAATGGTAGTCTGTCACTTTCCCATTAAGGAAAGGACAATATTTACTCAGAAACTATTTTGTGAATGAACCAAATCTTATTGTATTTCCAAGTAATTGTCTTTCTGCTAACAGTGAATTATAAAAGAGGTTTGCAGATAAACTGCAACCAGTATGCTCAGTAAAGGGCACAAAACTGCTTACTTTTCTCCACTGTTTTCTTGCAATGACTTGTGAAACGAAGCCCAGTAAGTGCTGTTAAAAATGAGAGATCTGCTTCTAGACGTTCAAGCTGAGCTTTCAGGTCTGACAGAGATTCATGTTCCTGAGTTCCTCCTGGTAATGATTTTCTAGAATGGAAAAAAAAATAAAATCAAAAGGGCAAAATACCCAGATATCATGTGTCAGTACAGCAATACCATTAAATGAAAGGCACTGGTAATGGGATCTGATGGTTTTCAGACCCAAATCAGTTTCCAAGGAGTCAAGTTTCAGTTGGATCACATTGCAGAAAACAGTAAACTATTCTAACTTACATAAACTCTTTCCATTCACTGCCAAGCAGACACAGCTTTTATTCCAAGCCTGGAGGAACAAGTGTCCATTTTGAGAAATGTGCAAAAACATGCAAGAAAAGGCAGCCAAGATGCCTTTACTCACTGGAGTGACTTATTTTAT
Source organism: Hylia prasina (assembly GCA_013397195.1). Lineage (NCBI taxonomy): Eukaryota > Metazoa > Chordata > Aves > Passeriformes > Sylviidae > Hylia > Hylia prasina. The sequence goes on along the minus strand of VYXD01013643.1, from coordinate 15,299 downwards.
CCACAGAGTTTACATTTACAAACATAAGGAAAGTCCTGACATGGAGGCAAAAACTTATTCCAAACAATTTTGACAGAGAAATTCAAATAATCTAACAAAAGAAAAAAAGACATACATGTACTCCAGTATCTCCTCATTAGAAAAGAAGGTGGATTCTTGTAGGATATTGTCATACTCTTCTGTCAACTGCCTAATTTCTTCCTCCAGTGCCTGGATTTCATCATCATAAGCTTGAAAAGCACTTTTGTCCATTTCTCAGAATCGCTGTTACTGCAGGAAACAAAATTAGGATTTTTCTCAGGAACGAAAAAGGAATTAATTGTTTTAAAATGCAAATAAAATATTAGGCAATTGTTTTAAAATACAGAGCACTGCACAGCCTCCAGAGACAGAAGCTAAATCAGGGATCTAATAGAGTCAAAGGCTTTTAAAACCTTTTTAATTAGTCATTATTTGATCCAGGAGTGCATCCAGCTGTTTTACATTTGCTGTAACAGAACAACAAGCTGCTCCACAGGTAAAAACCGACTGCAATGAGATACACAAATGGAACCCAGCTTTGACCAATTACCTAATGACTCACCTGGCCACAAGAGGCACAGCTGCTCCTAACACCGTTCTGACACAACCTGCCTTCAGAGTAAACAGCAACAAATTGCAAAAGTTTCACCCATAATTTAAAAAGTAAACCTCAGTTTCCAGGAAAAATAATACTCTGACATTCAGCCTAGCTACAGCACATTCAGAAGTCTGTAGAAGATATTATGCAGCTCAAAACTAAGGTGCTAATATTTTTGACCAAGAAAAACCCAACATTTAGTTTTGTGTGTTTTTAAACCGCCCCTACTCTATGTGCAAGTTCCACACTAACACTGTTCTGTAAAAGGCTTGAGGGGGAAATAGAATGTTATTTATTTCATAGGAAACACAAGTGCCTTTATAACACACATAAGAAAACAACATTGAAAGCACACTTTGCATTAAAAACTCGCTTAGTGAATAAAGGAAGTACGTGCAATTAAATAATCATCCAGTCATCACCAGATTTTTTAAACTTAACACAGTGAAGAAAGTCATGGTCATAATAAAGAGTGTGGTGTGAAAAAGAAAAACATGACAACAGCCAGAATGTTAGCCCAGCTCAGCTGATCCCTCTTTTACCATAACAGAAGACATAAACTACTTACAGCTACTTAAATTCAAGGATTTCACTAGGCTGCAGAAGAGTCAAACACTAATTATGACTTCAAACATTTTCTATCTAGAAAAAAACACCTACTCTTTAATCAAGTAAAACAAAGCTTTTACAAACACTTCTCCTCTTATATATCGTACGTGTACATATTTATAAATATTTGTGCATTAACAGCACATCTTTCACTTTTCTACGTACCTGCCTGTTTACACCCCGAGTATTTGACTTTCTGCTGCCACAGGAGGAGCAGGGAAGCGCTTTGGAGCGTTTGTGAGACCCGAACTGCGGCGTTCCGTGCCCGCAGCTTCCCCGCGGACCTTCAGACCCGGCAGGGCCGTGCTGAGATCGCGACGCGTCCGAGGAGCCGGTGCTGCCCCGCGCCGAGGCTCGCAGGCGACAGAGATGCCCCAGGGGCGGAACGGGGATCCAAGCAGCGCAGTCGGGAGCCCGGGAAGCCCCGGCAGCCACAGCCGCGGACACCCGGCCCTGAGGGAAGGGCAGTGAGGGGTCAGACCCGGC
>VYXD01013643.1:0-13082 GCA_013397195.1 Hylia prasina | reverse complement strand
GGAAGGGAGCGCTCAGACCCAGCGCGCGCCCCTCGCGCTTTTCGAAGCGCGCGCCAACCCACGAGCCCGGGCGCTACCACAGCTGCTACCCGAGCGGGCGGCGCCTTCCGTCCCCTCCCTGTCCAACAACAGAGCCGCTGGGGGAATAATTCCCGACTCGTTTATTATAAATGAAAGGAAAAAGCCTTGCTTTGTCAGCTGTTGCCTCGTTTACCTTAATTTCTGCGCACGCCTTCCGGCAAACACCGCTGCTCTTCTTCCCGGTTAGTCACTTTCAAAGCCTCCGCCGCCACAGGACCCGGCCCCCGTGTTCCCACCACACTTGACCGGCCGGAAACAGCGAGCAGCAGAGGCGAGCAGCCGATCAGAATGCAGCGGCACCCAGAGGCGGAACGCTTTTCATCGAGGGAGGGCTGGGAAGAGTTGCGAGGGGGAAGATGAAGTGGTGGCGCCGCGAGGCTCGCACATGGCGGCGGTGAGGCCGGGCCGGGGTCCCTCCGGCCGGGGGTCCTGCCCCATCTCCCGGGAGGGCTGGGCAGGGCAGGGCAGGGTTGGGCTGTGGGCAGCTCGCGTTCCCTCCATAGGAACCCTTGGGTTATATGTAAAGAGTCATTCGCGCTTATTCTCGCACGTTCAGGGTTTTTTAAAAACCCCAACGCCTGAACCCTGATTTCCTGCAGCAGCGCAGGGATTGTCTGTCGCTGCGCTGGAACAGAGCGTGTTACCCACTGCAAATCAAAAGAGTGCTCTGCTCGTAAGGTTCTTCGTGGCTTTTTAATGCGTAATTTGTCCCTGGTTCGTTATTCTTATTAATTTCCGTGGGTGTTATTGAACTGTTTTGTCTCCTTGCAGAGGAACAGAGTTTGTGTTCTGGATGTGATACCTTGACGTGGCAGCATGGAGAAGGAACAGGTTTTCAAACGTTTGTATGTTGGAGGGCTTGGCCACACGGTTTCCAGGGCTGAGCTGGAAGAAAGATTTGGCAAGTTTGGGCGTGTTTTGGAGGCAGAGATTATTACCAGAAAAGATGATCAGGGTAACAGTTTTCCTTCACCTGGTTCGTTATTCTTGCTTTTTTGTTTGGAGTGTGAAATGGAATTTTTGCTTTAGAGACACTTCAGTTTTAAAGTAAATGATAAAATTACATAGAAATTAACTTGATCTTTTTGTCATTGATCAGGGAATCCTACGAAAACTTTTGCTTACATCAGTGTTAACATTTCTGATGCAGATCTGAGAAAGTGTAAGTACTTTTTTTTTGCTTAGTTTTGTTTTTGAGCCACGTTACATTGCTGGTATCTCATGTTGTCACATCCAGTTGTGATCACAGCAGAGCCTCTTTCATTCTCTTGTCAAGTTGATTTTATTTTCTTGAAGCTGCAGCTTTATGGAAGCTGCTTTGCTGAAGCTTTCAGAAGTTGCTGTGAGCAGATTGAAAAGATCCCTTGTGACTGAAGCAGGTGATTTGTGAATTTCAGAGACTCACAGAATGGTCTGGCTTGGAAGGGACCTTAATGATCATGTCACTGCCGTGGCAGAGGCTCCTTCCAGTGTCCCAGGCTGCTCCAAGCCCTGTCCAGCCTGGCCTGGGACACTTCCAGGGATCCAGGGGCAGCCACAGCTTCTCTGGGCTCCCTGTTTGTTTGTTCTAAGCCTTTTATGAAAAGGAAATGTGCTTCAAAGGCTTTCATCAGGTGTGTAAAACTCTGAAATTGAATGAGGTGAGAGCAAACCCAGAAGAAGAGCTGATGTGAAGCTTCTTTTGCAGTGTGCCCCTGGCTCTGGGCAGTGCTGCCATTAGGCACTTTGGCAGTGAGATCTTCAGTTTTGGATGTAAAACTTCTGGTTTAAGATTTGGCTCTTGGCCCTTTCAGGTACAACCCCAACCCAAGTGAGCAATCAGGTGTAAGGTCATGTTGAGACAACCTCAGGCTGGCATAGAAGGAGGCCTAGTGAAGTCTGTGATGTGCTTTTTTCCATGTAAAAAATACTCATTTCCCATCTCTGTTTTGCAGGCATATCAGTTTTAAATAAAACAAAATGGAAAGGGGGGACACTGCAAATTGAGTTGGCCAAAGAAAGCTTTTTGCACAGGTAGAAACCAGTCTTTTCCAATATATGTTGTTGCTGAAACTACCTTTTTTCTGCTTAGCTGATAATCTTATGGCTGTACTTCCATCTTGTATGCTCTTATTCAGTTTTTATAAACTCTGTGGGCTGTTGATTTATGTTTGATGCTGTAACATGTTTGACATCATTATTCCCTCAGAGGTGATGGGTGTTAATTCCCTGAGGAGAAAGTGGTTGCTGCTCTGTGGGAGGGGATCACTGTCAGCTCCAATTCTGTACCTGGGCTTACCTTTTCCCATGTGTGATGTACTTTGTGGTACAGGCTGGCCACAGAGAGGGAGGAAGCAAAGCTGCAGAAAGAAAAACCACAGAGAAATGACCAAATGTGTCTGCTGGAATCACTGAAAAAGACAGGAGTTGTGGATTTCCACATGAGAGCAGTACCAGGTACAGAGGTGCCAGATCATAAGGTATGGTGGGGTAGGTGTACCAGAGAAATAAAACAGCAAAAAGCAAGCTCAGTGCAGCTAAATTCATGCCAAACTTAGGCTTTATGTAAAGAAACTTAATTATTAAAGGTCCAAGCTGTGAAAAGTACTCTGAGGAAATACCTCCTGTGTAGACATGGAGAAGGCTCCTGTCATTCTTTGCAATGACTGGAAATACTCAGGATCAAACTGTCCATTCTTTCCATGTGAAATGAGGAAATCCTCATTTGTTCCTCATTTATATTGGGAATGTGGTTGTGTCACCCTTAAAAGCTTGTAAAGGGAATGTGTGACTTTTTTCTGTGCACCTCGTAACTTTTGGTGGCTGGGCTGGGCTTCAGGACAAGATCAGGATCTGCAAATGCTTACAAAAGTAAGAATAAAGTCACTCAACATGCACATTTAGGCAACAAAATTTATATTCACTACAAAGTTTTCAAAACTGTTTCCTAACCACAAAATGGGGGGGTTGGAGGGATTTTTAATTGTTGTTGTTGTTGTTGTAAGAGGGGGGAAAAAGCAAAATAATAGTGATCCTGTCTTTGTAGGTATCACTGTTAATTCATAAACCAGGAATCCTGTATTAAAAACAGCATTGTAAAGAAATCTAGTTCTTTGTTATCACTCTTTATTTGTAGATTGTTGAAATTTAGTTTTTTGGTTGGCTTTGATTTGTTTTGGTTTTGAGAAGGAGACTGGCCAAGTTGCATGGTAAGGCTCACTAGAGAGAATAAAGAAAAAAGAATTAGTCACATGTGGTTCTTTATTAGTGTTTTTGTTATTCAAGAATAAACATCTGCTTTTTTTCACAGTTACTTTCACTCTCTGAGGTTAACACTGATTATTTTTCTTTTCTTTTAGAAATGGGTTGTTGGAAAATTTGGCAGAGTCTTGCCTATCCTGCACCTCAGGAATCAACAAAAAAATAAAATATCCTTTTCGTTTGGCCTTGAACACAATTCCCTCCCTTCTTTTGTCACATGGAAAAACAGCTGCTTGATAGTCCTAATTTTTACTCCTCTGTCAGGCTTAATTTAGTAAATCCTGCAGTAAGTTTGTGTGACTTGAATTGTTGTTTTCCCCTGCACTCAGTGGCTTAAAGGCTTATGGTTGTGACCTGAAAAAGGATTCTTTGCAGAATTCAGCCTGTTCATAGAGCCCCGAGTCTCCTGAAAGCATTGGGGCCTTTCAGATTCCTTAACTCAGACTAACGTGGTGAAATATGACCCCTCCAAGTACTGCCACAACCTGAGGAAGCTGGAGGCAGAGCTGGCACACGCAGCTCCTGTGTCCCAGCTCACCTGGCACCTGGAAGGGGGAGGTGACAGCAGCACCAGGAAGCGGCGAGGGGAATTCCCCGGCATGGAGAAACCGCCCGAGAAACGGAGGCAGCTGGGCAGCAAGGCCCCCAGTGCAGCAGCTCTGCCCTCTGGGTGCCCATCACACTCACCACAGCTCAGCCAAAGAGCAAAACCCAGACCTGGTGAGGAGCTGGAATTGCCTCCAGCAAGGAGACTGGATGGGAAAACGTCAGGGAGAGGTTTATTGTTGGATCAGAGCAATGCTGGTGGAGTTACAGCCAAAAACAATACCAGTGTTCCTGACAGTGACGTTGATTCTGAAGAGGAGATCAGAGCAATGGTAAAGAAAGAGACAGAAAGACAGAAAGCTGAAAATGTTGAGACTGAAAGTGAGCACTTGGAAATTGTTGGGGATAATTTTGAATTAAAATACAGTAGCCACTGGTCCTTAAGCAATTCAGATGCCATGAAGAAAGCTATCAAAGGAAGCAACAAAGAGAAAGACACTGTGGAGTGTGATAATGGTTATGATTCAGCAGATACAGATGAAATTATTGCTGAAAGTAAAACTCCAGAAGACTCTAAACAGGGCAAGGTGAAAAATAAAGAAATATTAGGTAAAAAAAAAAGCGGTTTGGTAAATGGCTCCTCACTGAATACTTGCAGTTTAAAAGAAAAACACAATGAAAGAAAAGGGAAAATTAAAAAATCCAGAACTGCTGCCTTGCAGAGCACAGCAGCCAGCAGTACAACGGAGACAGGTGATGGTGACAGCTCTTGTTCAGAGTCAGAGAAAGGGGAGTCTGAAATCAGCTCTGATTACGAGTCCATGATGCAAAACTGCTACCACTTGGACCTTACCTTGGATGACTTAAAAGCACTGGCTGCAGAAAACACTGAGACATCTGCAGAGGGGTCAGGCAGTGAACAGAGTCCTTGTCAGACCAGCCTGGAACATAATCCCAAGGATAATACTGTAAATAAACCAAAACTTTCTAAATTCCACCCTGCAGTTAAAAAAAAACCCATCTGCCCTGAAGATGTGCTGGCTGATATTTTGGCAGGGGAGGAGGATGCTGTTGAGGAAAGCTCCAAGGGACAAAATAATTCACATTTGAAATACCAGCCCTTCAGAGGAATGGGGTCCCTTTGTGTGAAAGAGTTAAGTAAGGACAGCACCGGGTTAAAGAAGTCTGTAGAAAGTTTGGGACTTGAAGCTTGTACATCTTTTTGTGGGGAGGAGTCATCTAAAAATCAGCCAAAGAACCATCCCTTGTGTTCACTTGAAGTCAGCAGCAAAAAGAGACACAAAGTGCCTTGTGAACAGCACGAGGAACTGTCAGCTGCTGCCTCCTCAGCAGGTCAGAGACTTCAGCCTGGCTCCAGGCCTCATTTGCAAGGGAAGAACAAAGGTGTGAGTTCTCTACAAGACCAAAATTCAGAGCATGGAGCTGCTGCTGCCAGTGCTGATCAGGGTGATGGGAGCAGTGCCATGGACAGTGATGCTGCAGGGGCCCAGGAACACGTTAAACAGCAGCTGAAGAGCCCAAAACTGCTTTCCAAAACATTAAAGAGGAAGACAAGCAAAAAAAAAGAATGTGAAGATAATAAAGGTGGGAATGAGAACACAAACCTTCTGGGAGATAAGGAGCTTTGTCTTCACGCTGCTGCCTCGAAGGAGCCCAGTGCAATAGAGAAGCAGCTCCAGGACAACCAGAGGAGGCTGGCAGCTCTGGAAGAGAGACACAGAGAGAGGGAATTACAGAAGAAACTCATTCAAGGAGCTCTTTCAAATCTGGTAATTACAACTTCTACCTGAATAGTTCACAGTACAACTGATACATGTGGAATAAGGTGTTTTAAAATCATAGTCTGGAAGTTCTGATGACATTGCCAGTTTTCTTTTGAGAGTATGTATACAAAATGCTGCACATCTCCTCCCTGGAATACCTGTAGAGTTGCAAGAGGAACAGCAGATTCCTCTTTTTGTGTCATGGAAATGTCTTTCAGATAGTCATGTCTGAGTGCAGCAGGTGTTTGACATGTTTGACTTGACAGCTGACTCTTTCCTAGGACAGGCAGCCAGCAGGAAAGCACAAACACATCATATTCGACTCTGACGTGGAAGACGAAGCTGAAGTGGATGAGATGTTGAAAAAAGATGGAAACTTGGGAAATGTGCATGGAGAAGTAAGTGTTACTGGGAAAAAATCAGTATGATGTGATGAGAAAGTTGAATTTTTATACTGAACTCAAAACACCTGAGTTTCCCTTTGCATGGGTGTTTTGCCTATGGTAAAACTGAACAGTCATAACTGCAAAGCAGAATTCTAGGTGGTGTGTGGACGAGGTAAGATTTGAAGCACGTGGAGCTGGTTGTGCAAGAAATCTGCTTTTCTGGCTAAACTGGAGAGCACATGAACAAAGTTGGTACTGATTTACATTCTCAAACTTATGTGAACAGCAGCTTTTCTTTTCTTTTCTGTTTGTGTAACAAAGGATAAGGCAGCTCCCAAACCTTCGGGCAGACTGTTTGACAGCAGCGAGGATGAGCAAGAGGATACGGATGATGAGCGATTCAAAATTAAGCCCCAGTTTGAGGGCAAAGCTGGTGAAAAAGTGAGTGAAGCCATTGATGTAATTTACTTTTCCTCTAGGTCACTTCAGAAGAACATAACCTGTATCTTTTCATTCCTGCTGAATATGATTTTTACGAACTTAAAACAGAATTCCCTTAAAGGAAGGACATAATACGTGGTGGGGAGTGGGAGGAGTTTCTCTGACATTGTTGTCTTTGTATACAAAGAAATTACTGGAAAAGGCATCAAAGGCTAAAAGTAAAAAGTACGTTGCCATTGTTGTAGTAAAAAAAAAAAAAGTTGCTGAATGATAATTTTATTCTCCAGTGCTTAACAGCATCTGTTTGATTTGTTCAGCTCCTGCAGCTGCAGTCCCGCTTTGGCACCGATGAAAGGTTCCGCATGGATGCTCGATTCCTTGAGAGTGACAGTGAGGAAGAAGGTAAAGCTGATCACATTTCCTGCTTGCTGGTAGCCACAGAGCCTTTCAACAGCCTTTCTGGCCTTACTGGGATCTTGTGTAGAGCATCTGCCAGCAGCAGGGGAGTTGCACAGTTGTGTGATGCAAGCAGGGGATGGGTTAAATAAATGCTCTGACTTTGCCATTCAGTAGATGCCTGTGACATTTCTAATGAAAGGTTTTCTACAGTGCAAGGCAGAAAATCTTCAAGTAGCTTCAAGATAAAGGAAGTGATGTGTTCATAGATGTGAGCTCTTCAGTACTGTAGTAAATGTTATGCATCCCACATTACAGGCTTAGCAGAGAAAATAGAATGTATTTATTTTTCTCTTAGCAGAGACAAAAAGCCTGAAGGCAGATGAAGAAGAGGAGCTTGCTGCAGAGAAAAAGAAAAATCTGCAAATACTGGGAAGCCTCCTGAATATCAACCTGGAGCAACCCAAGCCAAATAAAACAGCCACAAGTGTGAAGAAATTCAAGTATGAATCATCCACTATCAGTAAAGAAGGATGTTTAGGAAGGCTGGTTTTTTAGGAAGGAAGCTGAAAGACCCTGAAATCTTTCAATTTTGGAAGACATGCATAAGGGGTTCTTGTGTGTTGTTTTGGGTTTTTTGCTCCTTTGGACTATTTGAATTTATGCAGTGTTTGATACTAGAAGAAATACATCCACATTTATGTGGATAGCTGTATTTATGTAGCTCCTCAAAAGATTATCATGTGCAGGTATGATCTCACTGCATAACACACAAGTGAGGACTGTGTTTTATCTGAAACATCACAGTTTGATTAAATCCACACCTGCTGATAATGTTTCCTGCCCCAGACACTGACTAGAGGGTGCTTCCTAACTGCCAGTTACATTCTGGATCCATTTGGAGCTTTTTGGGTAAAGAAACCAATGTGAATTTTGGTCTGAGTGCACAAGTTTTAGGTGGCTTTCAGTTTGGTATTTAGAAAGTACAATGATGTTTCTTTTCCTTTCTATTTTTATAGAGATATGAATGCCCTCCGTTACGATCCCACAAGAGAGGACCATGCAGTTTTTGAAAGGAAACCAAGTGCTACAGAAAAGGAGAGGTAGTGTTAGAGCTTGGTAACTATAATTGTGGCTTCCCATGAAAAGATGGTTATAGCAACAGACTGAGTTTGAAACTGTATATGCAGATTGCTCTGATTTTAATTTAGTTTTCTCTGTGGTTGCTAAAATCAAGATGTAACAGGAATTGTGACCACTAAAACAAGCATGTAGTGTTACCTTTCCTTTCTAGTCCATCTGTTTTCTGCATGCCATTTTCTGACCTCACTGAAGGTGAGAAAGGTCAATTCAGGGACCTTGAGATCTGCAGGTCTGTGGGAAAAGCATAAGAAATCAGTGCTCAATATCTTGATTTCTGTGTTACCATGTATTAAGTGAAAAAATCACTTAAGGATGTAGCTAATTAAAGGCAGGACACTCCTTCCTGCCTTTAGACTCCAACCTCAGATGTTTCCCCTCTGCTTACCCTTGAAAGTGAACCAGTCCTTAGCTTGGATATGTTTAGGGAGACATGAAGAGCAAGGTGGCTCTCAGGGAAGCAAAAGGATGGTTGCTGTGGTGCTATTCTTGAACAATCTCATTTCAGTAAAGCCAAAAGGAAGAAGAAAGAAGAGAGTGAGACGCTGCCTCAAGTGTCTGAAAAAATCTATTATGATATTGCTGCTGATCTCAAGGACTTGTTTGGATCTTCAAAGAACCAACCAGAAAAGACTGAGGAAATACCCTGGGACAAGGAGGATGCAGAGGACTCTGCCCCAGATGACCATTTGGGACCTTTGCCTGAGAATGATGTGGCTCAGGAGTCGAGTGCTTTCAAGTTTTCCTTCTTTGGAGACACAGAGGAATTGGGCAGCAAAGAAGGTAACAGCTGGATGGGTAAGAAGAGATCCCTAGAACAAAGTGGAAAATACTGGAGCAGAGATTTAGTTCAGAAAATCTGGGAGAACCTTCCGTCCTTTCTAAATCTGTCTTCTCCAGTGTAAGTATTTCACATAAAAGGAGGACTTTTTTATTGATGTTGTTTTTTGGTTGTTTTTCTTTTTTGGTGCTGTTATTGCAGAGCCTTACGTACTTGGAACAATAAAACCAGTAAAAGTCACGTGGCAAGAGGATCCTCGTTTCCAAGACAGCAGTTCTGAGGGTGATGATGAGCCTGAGACATCAGAAATTGAAAAGGACCAAGAAATGCAAGTTCCATTTGTGTTTGTTGTTTACTTGGCTGTTGTAGTTGGATGCTGTGGGAATATTAATAGCAGCAGTCAGGAAATGGGAAACTGACATTGCACACCTCTGAGCAATGAAAGTCATCTTGGAAACCCATTTGTGCTGCACAGAATCAAAGCTCCCAGCAGCCCATTTGATGTGAAATTGAATATGCAAAGACAGAAGTTGAGCACAAGAAATTAACTGGGTTGTTTTGGTTTGACCAACCCCAAACTGAGTTTGGCCAAAAGCCAAAGACAGAGTCAGTTTTCTATTAAAAAGTGGGGGTTTTGATAGAAGGCTCTATTTGGCTTCTGTGGAATAAAAAAATTATACCACTTCTCTGAAGCATTACAGCTTTAACTCGTGTTCATGCAATTTGACAGTACCTTTTAGGATGCTAAAATCCCTTTGTTCTTGTCTAGGTTTCTTTCTTTACCACGCACAGAAAATGCTAGATTTTTCTTCTTCTCCAAAGATGATGAACGCCTAAGAGGTAAAACAGAACTTCTTCACCCCCTTTTGTGGTGGTTTTTTTTCCTTTTAAACCCTAACTGGAATTCAGTAAGGAGGAAAAAATGCTGCCTGGTTATGAATGTTTTGCAGTCAAAATTTGCCATCCTTGCGGTAGAATCCCGTGAGAAAGTCCTGGTAAAATAAAGGCTGAGCAGCTTTCTGGTTTTCTTTTCTTTCAGATATTTGCCTAATAGGTGTGTGAACTCTGAGAGCTTACAAAAAAACAGTCACTTGACAGGTTACCTAGACCTTTTGGATCCTCTCAGACACATATTTAACATCAGTGTACTGCAGTCTTCCAGCACATCTGATTTACAGGGGGGTGTGTTAAAATGGAGATCTCCGTCCTTAGCTGGCATCACTTCTGGGGGAAGATGTGGGATCTTGGTGCTGAGCTTTTCATGAAACAGCTGCTATTGCACTGCAGTTTGGATTTCAGCATGCTCAGGGAAGCTGCTGCTGCCTTGCATTTTTCTTAGTACACCAGGCTGCAGTACAGAACATTTCTGTTGGAGCCAGCCTGTGGTGGAGGCAAGATTATGGGGAGGATGTGAAGAATAGAGCTTCTGACTGTACTGCTGTGTTGTTCATGATTGTTAGAAGCAGCAGCATAATCAGAAGTGTTTAACCCTATTAATTGGTTCTTTGTTTTGTGCAGAGGGCCCCAGGTTATTTTGGAGATCAACAGAGCTCAGTGAAGAAAAAGAGAGTTGGGAGGAAAGACGTAGATTATTACTTGATGTGAGTATATAACCTCTGTTCCCTGGTAGCTGTGGCTGCAAGCTGAGCGTGGGGTGGAACATGTCTATGAATGTGCATGCAAAGTTAATTCAGGACCTCGAGAAGAGCCTGAAACTTTGTGACTATCAGGGAACAAAAGTTTTTTAGTATACGGGTGTGTACAACCATCATGTGATGTCCAGTCAGGGAAACCACTACATCTCTGTTATGTTAGAGGAGCTAATAGTTAATTATATGTACAGAAAGTGCTTAAGAGAAACAGTGATTTCAGAAACATCTCATACTGTGCTGGATTTTCACTATTTTCAGGAATGCCGGAAGAAGCACAAGGATGCCAAAAGAAAAGTGAGAGCAAAACAATAAATTTTCTTTTACAAATCAGAAGCTTCTGTTTCTTCCTTGAAGAAGTTACCAAACAATGTTATTTTCAACAGCCTTTCAAAGATCTAAAAGGAGAAAACATTGGGGAATCCCGTTAGGCAGTGTTTCTGAGCTGAGGCTGATGGTCTCGGGTTCTGGGAGCCAGGGGAAAGCTGCAGTCCTGACTGTCCTGCCAGGCTGGGGCCATTGAGTTCTGGCTCAGTCCTGGTGGATCTAAGGCCAAGCAGGAATGTCAAGGGCCCCCCAGGCCAGGGCAGAGCAGTGCCCCCAGCCCTTCAGGAGCACACAGACTCTGCCAAGCCTGACATGGACACTGCCCCCAGCCCAGGGACACCCGGGCTGCTTTGCCTGACAGCCATGCCCAGAGCAGCAGAGCTGTCACATCCCAGCTGCTTCTGGTCAGTGTCAGGCCTGAGCAGAGCCCGTGGGTGCCCTGGGCAGGGCAGGGGCAGCACAGGAGCAATGGCCAGGGCCTGGGGAAGCACAGGGGTCAGCCTCTGCACGGTGACACAGCATGCATGCTGCAGGGGACAGAGCCAATGGCACTGGGTATCAGCACCTCTGCAGGGCTCTTTTAGCCTGNGGGCCAGGCTGTGGGAGGGCTGCTTTGCCCTCACCTGCCTCCCTGGCAGCAGGGGCCTCCTGCTTCCTGTCACACGTGGAGCCTGTCACTGGGCTGCAGGTGCTGCTCTCTGGTGAGGATACCTGGAGCCTGCTCTGATGCTGCTGCCCTGGCTGGTGTCTGGCAGCCGGGACTGGGCAGAGAAAGCCGATGGCACCGGGCTGCCGAGCTGGGGCTGATGGCCTTGGATTTTGGGGAGCCATAGGAAGGCTGCAGGCCTGACAGTCTGGTCAGCCTCGGGCTATTGAACTCTGCCTCATGACTGCAGGCTCTAAGGCCAAGCAGGAAGAAGGTCAAGGGCTCCCAAGGCCAGACCAGGCCAGGCCAGAGCTGTGTCTCCAGCCCTCCAGCTGGAGCAGGGTGGGATCTGCTGACAGACCACAACTGCTCGGCCATCTTCAGTAGATCGAGACAGTGGCACCACAAGATAGCAAAATAACACAAACACCAGATTTAAAACACCAGAGCGAAACCATAGAATTGAAAGGAAAAGAAAATGAAGGTGCGCCAAAAGAAAAGGGAAGACTGAAACAATATTAAAGTGTGTTGATTGACTCATGCAAATGAGGAAGAGTTGTCGAGTCTGGTGGGGAGAAGCTCTGATGGGGTTTGCAGTTCGTTTGACATGTACTTTTGTCGTTCCAGTATGGTTTTGAACCCTTTTCTGTTCTCCCTTCAGTGGTCCCTCCCCTTTTGTGGTTACTGTCTGGCAGCTCTGGCTGGCAGGGCTGTGAAACATGTGGGGCAGGGCATACACTTGCCCCTTGCAAGAGTCAGCAGGGACTGGGGGACACTTGTTGCTGGCAGGGGAACATCGCACCACCAATCGAAGTAGGATAAGAGCTCCAGCAATGAAAGGCACCGAAGGACTGACTGACAGGCCTTGGGAGGAGTCAAGTTTACATAAAAGGATGAAGCCACAGACTGTGGGAGGTGCTAAATGGACACATAAGGCTGCTCATGAATATTAATGAGAATGATGCAATATCAGACCTATAAAAGCTGGAGACGACATTTTGTGAGACTGAGATCCTGGTGAACAGGAGTCTTACTATGGTCCCAGCGCTGTCCCCCTTTGCTTGGTAATTTATATGGCTTCTAATTAAATTTTATTTACTCATGCCCACCCAGGGTTTGAATTGTTTGTAACACTGTCAGACATGGCAGCTGTCAGCTGTGAGTCCCTGTGCAGGAAGGCTGCAGTCTCCTCCAAGAGCTTGTCCTCTGTGTAGGAGAAAGAAGAGTGTGGGGAGTTTGCAGAACAGGCCCAGAGCCTCGAGGGCACTACTCCCTGGTCAGCCCTGTGTGAGCCCTGCTCCTGTCTGCCCCCTCCTCCGGTTGTGGCACTGAGGAACACTGCTGTCTGCTCTGGCTATTCCTGCACGGATTCTGGGAAGGGAGAGGCAGGTGAGCCTGCAGCACAGGCCCAGAGCCCCGAGGTGTGGGGCCCTTCTGGTCCCTGGGCAGCCACAGCCCTGCCCTGCCTTCTCTTCCTGTTGTCAGGTCACAATGACACACAGCCTGAGCCCAGCGTCCCCTTCTGTGGCCAAGGAAAATCTCTGCTCCTCCCGCTGGCACAGGGCACTCTGCCAGAAGGTATAGGAAGGTGATGTCTCAGGAGAGAGGTGTCAGCAGTACAGGAAGGCAAACATCGCTTCAGTCTTCCAAAAGGGCAGCAAGAAG
>VYXD01013642.1:42632-73048 GCA_013397195.1 Hylia prasina | reverse complement strand
TGGGAATGGTGAGGAGGGATTTGGGGAGCAGTGTTGGGTTTAGGAGGGATGCTTGGAAGGGATAAGTAGGGGTGCTGGGGGCACTAAAGAGGGTTTCTGGGGGGCTTAGGAGGGGTGCAGCTGCAGGCTAAGGGATTTAGGGAGATGCTGCAGAGTGAAGGAGCAAATACAGACCCAGCAATAGTACCTGCTTAGCAGAGCTGGGCTTCGTGGGATGTTGAGGGTCACCCTCCCCTTTCCAAGGATCCTTTCCAGCCTTGGGGCAGGACTGCCTTCCTCTGGCAGGGCTCCCCCATTTCAAGGTCTGCAAAGCTGAGAAGCAGGAGCCTTGTTTTTCCTGGAGCCCCACTGGAGGTGGAGGCTGTGGGTAAGTGCATTTGGGGTGTCCCAATCTCCTATTTGCCTTGGGGATGGATTAATTCATTGCCCTGTGCCCTGGGACAGCGCTGGCTCAGAGAGGATGATTTGCTGCAATTTTGGGTACATTTGGCTCCAGAGGGACCGAGCAGGGGACACAGGACATGGAGGAGAGGCCAGCAGCTTGTTCAGCCCTGGAGATGGGGTTTTCAGTCTGCGCAGAGCTCTGCCAGCATCAAACTCCTGCAGTGCTGAAGCATCCAGACATTTCATCAAGAGCCTCATAAAAATGCCCAGGAGAGAATTAATGGCTTTTCATTCATCCCATGGTTCAGATGACAACCAGCTCCAGGGTCACTGAGCAGAGAGGCAGGAACACCACGCTGTGGGTTTCTGTCCTCACCGTGTGACGTGGCTGTGGTCCCACTTTGTCCCACAGGGCTGGTGGGTAAAGGCAGGAATTGGGAGCACAGGGATGGATTTAACGTGTATATCTTGGGTCCTACATCAGCCTCCTTACCTGGAGGCTGTTCCCATTCCTGCAGTGGTTTTACAAGCCCGGGCAGGGCAGAGGGGGATGTTCTGCACCTGTGTGTGCTCCAGAATATGGGATTTAAACACCTCCCTGGGTGAAAACAGCCTCCCCGACCCAGAGCGAGGTGTTGAGTGTCTGCTGTGCCCAGCTCTGATGCAGGCTGGTTGCTGATCTCTCCCAGTGGGAAGGAAACATCAGGCTGGGGAGTGTAAAATAGCTTTTAGCGTGGCTGAGGAGCTGTCTGGAGGAGAACTCATCCCTTTGCTTGGCTCCTGGCATGGCCAGAGCCCCACACTGACCCTTTTCCAATGGGTTATCTGCAAGGAACTAATCATCCTGGCAGGTTCCAGCAAACACGTCCTCTCGGCTCAGCTCCAGCATTTCTTCATAATTTTTTTTTCAGCTGGAATGTTAAAAATAAACCCAGTGGATGCATAAAACAAATGGAAAAATCTTTAAAGGGCTTTGGTGTTCATCTGCCTGCTCTCAGCTACTGCTGCTCCAGCTGCCAAGCCTGGCTGCTGCCTTGGATGGAGCTTCCAAAACTGGGGAAACTGAGGCAAGTTGGAGGGGAGAGCATCACCCTAATGCAGTGCAGGCATCCTGGTGCATCGGGCAGGCCCTGACCCCCAGCACTGGTGCTGGGACTTCTCTCTGCATCCCGAGTTTGATCAATGCCTCTTTATCTTCCCCAGGAGGGTGGGGGGGCTCTGGCAGAGTGCCCAGAGCAGCTGTGGCTGCCCCTGGATCCCTGGAAGTGTCCAAGGACGGGGCTTGGAGCACCTGGGATGTCCCTGCCCATGGCAGAGGGTGGAATGGGATGAGCTTTAAGGTCCCTCCCAGCCTGAACCATCCTGTGATTCTGTGATCTTGGACAGAGTCCTGCTCTCCTGGGGGGATTGCTCCTCTTAGGAAGTTCTGTGTGGAAAGGAAAATTCATGTTGCTCCTTTGCCTGCTGAGCTAAGGTCCATCCAAGGGGATTTACAGCTGGAGCCACTCTTGGCAGTGCTTTGATTTACTGAGAGGCTGCAAACTTGACAAAGTGTATTTCACGGTGAGAAGACCCTCTCCTCTGGAATTTATTGGTTTTAATCAAAATGGACATAAAAATATCATGCAGGAGCCATGAATCCGCTCTGGCCAGACTCCAGTCAAAATCCATGGCAACCTCTGGAGGTTCATGGAGGAGGAAACAGGGAAGATGAGTTGTCCATGAAGATTTTTGGGAATTCAGAAGGACTCTGAGACTCTCTAAGTGCCTTTCACCAGGCACCACTGCCAGGGAGAGCCTTGCACTGGATCTCTGGTGACACTGGGACAGCTGTGTCCTCCTCTGAGGTGGGGGCCAGGGCAGTTCTGCCAGGTAGAGAACTATGATAGAAATATAAAAATAGCTAACACATATAAATATATAAAAATATTTAGATATTTTTATATCATTTCCAGTTTGGCAGCCAGCTTGAGTCCTGTCTGTACACTTCAGAGCTGTGATGCAGAGAGGGGAAACTCTGGTTTTTTATTCCCCCTTCATAGTGCCTATCTTCATAGAATCATGGAATGATTTGGGTGGGAAGGGACCTTGAAGCCCATCTAATTTCATTCCCTGCCACTGGCAGGGACACCTTCCACTAGACCAGGTTGCTCCAAGCTCTATCCAACCTGGCCTTGGACATTTCCAGGGATGGAAGCATTCCATTTTTAATGGATTTCTGCCCCAAATCTGAAGAAGCAGTGCTGGCACAACCAGGTGCATTGGCTTTCGGTTGGGGTGAGGGTGGTTTCTGGCAGGAGGAGCAGCCCACAGTGTCACACCAGGGGCTCTCCTGCTTCCCTTGCAGTCCCTGTGCTGCTCTCTCGCCTCCCAGTGCCACACAAGCAGGATTTTATTTGTGCAGAGGTTTGTTTCTAAAGCAAAACCCGTGCAGACCTGGAGCTCAGCAATCGATCCGGGGGGGACAGGGACTGGCTGAAATGCCACCATAGGTGCTGCATCCTGCTGCCAGCACTGTCCACGACCCTTCCTAAACCCCACATGAACTGGTGCTGGATGGTACCTACAGACAGGCACACACCACGTGTGGGCACCATTTTCTCCATCCCATTCCCTGCTTTTCCACTCACATTCACAAAACCATTTTACAGGGCTCTGTGGATGGAACGTCACATCCCTGGATGTTCAAGAGGAGCCAAAATTGTTGGGACAGTCAATGAATAAAGCTCTCAACAAATCCACTATCCTAGAAGTCAAAATCAGATGCTGCTTGGAAAGCTCCTGGAATGTTTCATCTGCCAAGAGAGGGAATTATATGCATGGCTTTGCTCTTGGTAGTGAATGCAACCCTTCCTGGGAGGAAGGAAGAAGGAATGTGGTGGCAGTGGCTGTTGTTGAGCCCACCAGCTCCCTTCTTCTCCTCTCCCTTTCCAAATGGTGAAACTGTCTGCCCTTGGGGTGCAAACCCACTGTGGGGTCTGCAGGCCAAGCCTAAAAACAGGAGGAGGTGTAACAGGAGCTGGGAGAGGGTTCATTTGGGCTAACAAGGCACACCTGGGCAGAGCAGAGCCGGTGCAAACAGGAGGAGCCTCATCAGGCTGAGCTGTTGGGATTTTTCCAGGTCAAAGATGGACAACTGGGGATGGAATGTCGGCTCCCACAAAGCTGGAAATTCAGGCAAGTGCTGCACCTCCCAGAAAATGAGATGTGGAAAGAGCAGGGTTGTGCTTGCTCCTTCCCTTCCTTCCCTTCCTTCCCTTCCTTCCCTTCCTTCCCTTCCTTTCCCTTCTAGAAGTGATGCACCAACCCTTGCAGAGGGATTTTCCAGCCTCCTCTCCTCTCTCTGAGCTGCTGTGACCATTTTCCAGGGTCTGATCCCACCCATCCCAACTCAGAAAACAGCACGATGGGGGCACCAGGATGGAGCTCAGCTTGTGGAGAACCACTTTAGGGGGGCTCCACTGCCATCTAGCTCCCCTCATTTATAAGGATGACCCAGGACATGCGCAGAATCACACCTTGGGGAATTGCAGCAGAAAATGTCACTTTGTTTTCTGTGGATCTGAGATGTTTTGGGGCTTGGGAGAGAATGGACCAGATGCTCGATGAGCATCAGCCCAACTGCACTGGTAACCACCGAGCTGCGAGTCCAGGCTGCTCCCCCATTTCCCCAGGGCTCATCACTTCCCCTCTCTCCACTGACAGCTCCAGATAAATCAGCCTTGAAGAGGAAAATGGGCTGATTTGTGTGTTTTGTTTTCCCATGTCAACATATCTGAGTGTTTTCGTACCTTGCGGGGCAGCTGCTGCAAAGAACAAAGCCCATCCGTCAGGGGAGTTAAAATTAGATGAGATTCTTCTCTGCCTCACCATTCTGCACGGCTGCATGTGAGGTGGGGGGTTTGCAGCATTATTTCCTCAGCACTGTGTGTGAGGCAGGGTGGCCAGAGTCGGAGCTGAGGCCAGAGGCTGGACAGAAACATCTCTGCTCAGCACCTTGCAGACAACTCTCCCAGAGCTTGGTGATGTCTCGAGGGTGATGCCACCAGCATCCCTGAGATGTTCTTGGGGCATGAGAGGGGCTGTCCCCCAGCTGGGCTCACGCTGGTGACAGTGCCAGCCTGCCCCAAGCCCGCTGCTCCCACCCAAGGCCCCTGACAAATGCAGAGTGAGTGCATCTGCTGGTTCATCCTTTTCCATGAAAAATGCCTCCAAAGTGACGATTGTTTCATCAGAGGGGTTAATGAGCCCTTTTCCTTCACCCAGGCACTGCCCTGGCCTCTTGGCAGTGGCAGTGACAGGGACAGTGAATGGCTCGTGGGCACCAAGCTGTGCTGGCAGGGAAGGAAGGATGGGCATCACCCATCCTTCCTGGGGAACTCAATCCCCACAGGAGCCTTTCTCCCCGATTGTTGCTTATTTTGACATTTTCACCACCCCGCTGCCCTCTCTGTGCTGTGTGTGTCTGACAGTGGAGCACTGCCTGGGAAGTGGCAGCATCTCCCTGGATTTTGGGGAGCTGGGAGCCTGAGCTGTGCCCCCCTCACTGGTGCTGGGAGGTGGCACAGCTGCTTCCATCGACGTGCCTGGGGAACATTAACAACCTGTGAGTCATCTCAGAAACGAGCCATCGTGGGGAGGGGGGGATCCAGCGCAGGATGCTGCTCCCAGACAGAGCCCAGCTAGAAAAAGAAAGCTTTTTGCTGCTGGTGGAAGGAATTGGTGTCAGTGTGACCCCCTGGGCTCCCCGAGGGGTTGGGTTTTCCTGGACAGGGAGCAGGTCCTTTGAGACTGAGACATGGGGACTCTGTCTTGTGGCTTGGGACTGGTTGTAAGCCGGGGATGAGGTGTCCTGGTGCCTGGGGCTTGTCACGACATGCTGGAGGGCCAAGGACCCTGCACACAGGCAGGCACTCATCTAGCACTACCTAGGGACAGGGAGGACTGTTAGGTCCAGGTTTCCCGAGGGATAAGCTCTGTTTGTCTGTCTCCTGCGAGTCTGACAGGAGATTTGCCAGTGTCTGCACCCACAGGATGGGGGTTAGGCCCATGCCAAATGTGGCTTAAACCCCCCGGGCCACCTTCGACCACCCTGACCATGGAGGAGGCAGGTTTCTTCCTCAGCATATAAATGTTACATTTCCTGCAGCTTTTCAGCCCCGAGCCACAGTGCAGGGAGATGGTCCTGCCTGGGTGCCAGTGCTGGGTGGGATGGGCTGTTCAGCTCATTGATTCACCTCCTTGGAGGGCTCTGGAGATGCTGGGGAAGAAGCAGGTGCTGTCTTTGATGTTGGGAATCCAGGTCAGCTGCAATACTGCTGCTCTCTAACTGTGCCAAATCACAGACCACAGCTTCAGTGCCTCTGAATTCACACCCTGGGTCTTCCATCCCCTTTTTCATGCTCCCACGGAAGTCCATGGGATGATTTGGTTTGGGGTTGGGAGAGGACAAGAAACCTTTCAGTGGAAACCTGGTGGAAAAGCACAAGAAGGTTTGGATCAGGTTTGGTTTGGGGCTGAAGGATTGAGATTTAGGTGATTTGGACCTGGAGGCACCAGGAGCTGCAGAAAGAGCATCAGCTCCCACCAGCTCTCTGTTTTTGTGCCAGTCATTCCCTGCCAGGAGCCAAGATGTGGAGGTCAGGGAGGCAATGGCACAGAAGCAGTGGTGGTTACAGGGTGTTTTAAATACGTGATTAAGGCTCTTTTCCTGGTTATCTCAGAGATCTCCATATCCTGTGCTCGGTTTGGGCGGGGTGGCTGCCTGCCTGTGGGGCAGCATTGTGTGTCCCTCACAGTGTGGGCTCACAGGCAGCAGGTCCTGAAACGATGGTCAGGTTTATGACAGGATCCTGGGAGGTTTGGAAGATGCTCAGCAGGTCCTGAAAGCAGTTGTTGTTTAGGGAATCTGGCTGCAGCATCCCTCACCTTCATGGGTTTGGTCCTGGATGTCAGGAGGGGTGATGGATGGCTCAACACTGGGGCAGGACTCATCCCAAAAAGCTCAGCAAACCTCAGGATTTTTCCTTGACACGTAGATCGAGCTCTGAAGGGCTCAGGAGCTGGGATCAGGCAGATCCAGGCTGGATGCAGCTGTGGTCAGAGACTGAGCAAAGCTCTTTGGTCACCAGCTGCCTGCTTTCCTCCTGGCTCATCCCTGACTTGTCTGAGCTGGATCTCCAGCTGCAAAGCCAACGGCATCACTTGCTGGTTGGTGATGAACATTCGTGGTGATGCAGCTGCCCCCAGGATTCCATCCCCAGCCCTTTGTCAGAGCTGGGGATCCTGCTTTGCTCAGTTCCCAGTGTGGTACCACCAGGTGCCTGCTCCCATCTGTCCTGGCTGGTCCTGGTGACCCTGGGAGAGAGCCCAGCACGCTTTCCATCCACAGGGACACAAATGGTGGCTGCCCAATGCTGTGTTTTTCCAAGACAGCCACCTGCTTCCCTCCCTGCTGCCAGGAGCAATGCCAAGCCATGGGACAGAGCCTCTGCCAGCATTCCCAGTCCATCAGCCAGCACTGGGAGCCTCTGGAGAGCAGGCGGGATGGCATGGCTCTTCCATGGTCATGGTGCTACCCAGACAGGGAAAAAGCAAGAGGCAGCAGGGAAGGAGCTGAAAACCATCAGTGCTGGGTTGCAGAGGGAATCTCTGGCTCTGTTTGTACCCTGCCATGAGAGCACCACTGACATCCCAGGGTTGGGTGTTTTGGCCATCCCAAGGGTGGGCTCCCAATGCAGGATGAGGACAGGGAACAGGAAAGGGCCAGAGGAAAAAGAGCAGTGACAGCACAGGCTGCTGTGCTCAGCCTCTCCCAGCTTCAAAGGCAGCTCCCCCTCCTCCAGCCTCTCCAGCCTGCAGAACCTCAGACAGCTGATCAGAGAAGGTGATTTCTCTCCCTCTTCTCTTTCTTCTTCTGAAAGGCACAAACCCCACCCTGTCACCCCCCTGCCTCTTGCAAACGTGCTGGGATCTTCCTCCCACCTGCTTTCCCACTCTTCCTCTCTGAAAATATTCCAGCCTAGCAGGAAGCCAGGATCACACTCCAGCCATGTCATTGCCCCCTTCCTGAACGCCTCTGCCTTGGGAAGACATTTTCAGGGAAGATTTCCTCTCTGATTATCAAATCTGGGTATTTTTATTTTTCTTAAGACCCCTTTTAGAGCTGCAAACCTGCAAGGCTCAGCTGGGCTGTCCCCAGGGAGCACTTGGCCAGCCTGGCCTGTGGTTAAATGAAGAGTAGTAATAAGGAAAAATTGAAAGCAGTGATTTAATGATTGGAACTGCTCTTCTTCCACAGCTATCTGTCAGCCTATCTAAATTCAGATATATATTTTCTAAACACAAAGTGCCAACATCCCTGCTCTGAGACAAAGCAGCTGAGAGCCAAACAAGGATTTAAAAGGGCAGTATTAAATAACTGATGTCCAATGAAAGCCTTAGGCAGATGGAAATGCTCTGCCAATAGATACTTATTTACATGGAGAGGAAAACAGCTGGAAACAGATTTTTTTCCTCTCTCCCAAGGTTTTGGCTTCAGCAGTTTGAGAAAAGGATATTTGATGTGTAAATCCCTTCCCTCTGCAGGGTTTGAGGGAGGCAGAGCCACATCGGGAGCAGCCCTGGCTCAGGGAGGTGTTGGCTTAGATAAAATGTTGTTGATTTAAAGGATTAATTTTTATTTTATTTTATTTTTATTTTTATTTTGGGGGGGTTTTTTAACTTGCCCTTCTTGGCTTGCCCTCCCATGGGTGCAAAACTTGGTTGGGGGTGGCCACAGTTCCCTGTCCCCATCAAGGAGCAGCACACACACATCCATATGGATGTGGCAGAGTGACTGGGAGCATCAGAGCAGCAATGTTCCAGGGAAGAAGGGAGGCAGTGTTTGCCCATAATCGCCTTCAAGGTGATGCTCCAGCCCTAATTCCCAATCCCAGAATGGATTTTTCCCATCCTCCCTTCCACAAATAATTGCACTCCACTGAATGTTCTAGACTAAGTGTTCCCATTTCTCCCACAAACGGGGCCCTTCTCGCCCACCCCACAGCACAACAACCCCTCCTCCCCATGGCTGTGGGACCAGAAATGAGGGTGGGTGCCAAGGGGAAAATTTTTATTCCTTGCTGTAACCAAGATACCTTCTGAGCAAAGCAATTTTTCCTCTTGCCTCGTGCTTCCACTTTCCCGTCTCCGCGCACAGCCGGGATCCTCAGAGGGCCTGGATGACTCACCACGGCAGAGACGTGAGGCCATCAGCACGATTCCTCCCCGGGCTCTGCATCTCCCACCACCAGGAGCTTTTATATTCCCAGCATCTCTCCCGCCCCGAGGAAAATGTCACGTTCACCTGCAAAACGGGCGGGCGGAGGCAGCGCGCCCAGGAGACAGCCGGGATGGGGATGGGGCTGGGCCAGGGAGGGCAGGGCGGTGCGGGGACCGGAGGGGTGGGAGCACCCGCACGGAGTGTCACAGCCCCGCCGGTGGCAGCGTGACACCCGCGTCCCCAGTGTCCCCAGTGTCCCCAGTGTTCCCAGTGTCCCCAGTGTCCCCAGTGTCCCCAGTGTCCCCAGTGTCCCCATCCTGAGTTACAGCCAGAAGCTGCGCGGGTCCCTCTCCCCGCTCGGTCGCCTCTTTCCCCCCCAGCCCCAGCGCTGTGGTGGGTGCTGTTGGCTCGCTAATTGCATGCCATGCCCAGACCGGCTGCTTTGCACAGCGCTGTTAATTAGCATTTGCCTCCCTGACGGTTCCCTGATCCTGCCAGAGTTGGGGATAAATTGGCTGCTGTGGGTTTGCTGCGAGTGGCCGGCGCTGGTGGCGCAGCTCCTGGGTAATGGTGTTGTTACAGGATGAGCTATTTATATTCTCATTTTGGAAAGACAAGGAGGTTTGTTGGAACAATGCGGCCCTCGGTGCCAGCTGCTCCCAACTTTCAGGCTTCTGGAGACCTTGGAGAAAAGGCAAAGAGCTGAGACAGTTGGGATTGTTCAGCCGGCAAAAGAGGCTTTGAGGTCACCTAATTGTGGCCTTCCAGTACCCAAAGGAACTGTCAGGAAAGGCAGACAGAGACTATTTACAAGGGTCTGGAGTGTCAGGACAAGGGGGAATGGCTCTCCACTGTCAGAGGACAGGGTTGGATGGGATATTGGGAAGGAATTCTTCCCGGTGAGGGTGGGGAAGCCCTGGCACAGGGTGCCCAGAGCAGCTGTGGCTGCCTCATCCCAGGGAGTGTCCAAAGCCAGGTTGGATGAAGCTTGGAGCAGCCTGGGATAATGGAAGGTGTCCCTGCCCATGGCAGGGGGTGGGACAGGATGGGTTTGAGGTCCTCTCACACTCCAAGAACTCCGTGATCCCCCGATGGGGCACAGATATGGCTGGGAGAAGAGCTTGGGACCTGTCCAACCTGCCCTCCTGGGGCATTTTTCCTCAACAAATGATTGACATGGGGCTGGGAGACTCTGGGATGGTGTAAAGCAGGTGGAAAGATACTCTGGGGACATTACATGCAAATCAGGGTTAGAAAGGTTGCAAACATCATTTTTCCTCTGCAACACAAGCCCTGCCTGGTCCATGCATTTAGATGCAGAGGATCACAGAGTAGGGACGAGCCTGAATATCCCATTGAGCCCCTCAGGCTCCTCGTCCTCTTTCCCATCACCTTGTGTGCTCTACCTGCCCTAAATTTGTCCTAAATCATGTAAATCTGTAAAGCACACCACCCCCCTGCCCCATCCCCCTGCTCACCAGCTCTGTCCTCCAGCCACCTGGCACTTCATTATATCACTCAAGATTAATGCACAGCTCCTAATTGCCGAGCGCCCAAGAGCTCCTGGCAGGGAGGGGAAAAAAAAAGTGTCAGGCCAAAAAGCCAATGTCTTTTCTCTTTTTTTTTTCTTTTTTTTTTTTTTTTTCCTCTGCAATATTTAGGTCAACCTACTGATCTTCCCTACAGAGATGGGAATTTGTCTGGTTTGAGTGAGTTGGGGGCTTTTGCAGCATTTACTGGAGTTTTTTTCCCCATCATCTCCTCCATCCTGGCTGTAAGACGGAAGAGTGTGCATGATTCCAGCTGAAAGTTAGGTAAAATTGTATTTTGTGGAGAGATTTTTGCTTTTAATGGGGGATCTTTGCTCAGTTCTCTGTGTGTTCAGCTAAAGGAGGGGAAAAAAAACGGTCTGTGCCAAGCACTGTGATTTTAGGAAGGCTTAGATCAAAGTGCTCTGCAAACTCAGCAAACCTTTCTGGCCAGGAAAAAAAAAGGGGCACAGGATTTTTCTTTAGGAAAAGTATATTCTGTAATTTTCCATGCAACACATTTCACTTTAGAAATGAAGGTCTGGGTCCAGTGTGGGCTCATTTGATGCTTTTAATCATCACAAAGGCTGGTGTGCAGAACTGCAGCCATCCACCTCGACTAATCATTTCCTTCCAATGGGCTGCAAACACTGCAGATGCAAACTGATTTTCCTCCTTTTTATTTTTTTTTCAGGAAAAACACCCCAAAGCATATACTCAGTCAGCTCAAATGCATGGCTTTGCTCCAAGTATTTTGGCTTGGCTCCAAGTATTTTGGCTTGGCTGAAGATCCAGGCTGGATCATGTGTCTGTCCTGGGCAATCACTAACTTTTTCAGAGCTGCTCCAAAGCAGTTGAATCACTCACATCAACACAGCACAATGAAAAGAGAAAGGAAATTCCATTTGTATCCCAGCCTGGGGCTGGAACTAGAACGGGCAGGCTCAGCAATTTTTCCCTCCTATTTCAGTGATATTTGTGTGTCATTAAATGCTGGGAGTGTCCTGGTGGATACCCTTGCCTGGTTCCTCCACGACCCCCACACCACTGCCTCCTTTGGCAACCACCCCTATGGAATCCAGACCAAAATCCCTGCCCCTGTAGCAGAGGCAGAACCTTGTGTAAAGCCAGTGCTTAGGTGTTTTTTAAAAAGCTGAATAGAAAGGCCAGAATTTGGAAGGCTTTAGCTGAGCCACAGCTCAAAGTAAGTGCAGCAGCTGAGGTTTCCCTATAAAATTTAGGGTCTCTGCAGCTCTTGCTTTCATTTAGCCTCAAGTCCCAGGCTGGTGCAGGGTCTGCTCAGCTTTTGGGGTACTGACCAGGCTTCTGGGATTTGGGGAAGATCTGTTGGAGTCCAAGTATTGGGGGCACATTGGGCACCTTTCCCAGGTCACCAAGGCACAGGGAGTTTTCTGTACTCCCCCCAACCCACACAGCACCCTCTGCATCATTCCTGCCCTCCCCAAACCACCCCAGTGCTGTGTTTTCCTGCTTTCCAAAGGAAGCCAGCCCAGTCCCTGAGCGGGGCTGTCCCCTTGCCCTGTGCCCACCACGCTGAGCATCACCCCGGTGTCACCACCCGTGGGAGAAGCTGGTGCAGAGCTGGGAGTGACGGGTGGTTTTCCCAGGAGATCTGAATCCTGTCTACTGATGAGTCGTGCTGAGAGCCTGTGGCTGTCACCAGATGAATATTGCATGAGGTCTGGGCAGGCAGCAGCGCCTGAGGGATCGTTACCTATTGATTGGAAGCATGCATGGGAATGGGCAGGGGAATCTGCTCAGCTTGTCGCAGAGGCTGTCAGTCATGGAATCGTGGAATGGTTTGGGTTGGAAGGGACCTTAAAGCTCACTCTACCCCCTGCCATGGGCACACCTTCCACTAGACGATGTTGCTTCAAGCCCCATCCAGCCTGGCCTTGGACATTTCCAGGGATGGGGCAGCCACAGCTTCTCTGGGCAACCTGTGCACAGCAGAAGCACTTGGACCTACGCAGAGAGGTAAAGACCAGCTCCAAAACTGCTTTGGTTCATTCAGTTCAGAGACACACAGCACCACCAGCTACTCCATTCCTTCCCAAGAAGCCCAGGTGCTTGGGCTGAGGGTCCCTCCAGGATCAGCTGTGCTGGCAGTGGACAGGACACACCACCTCCTGCTCCATCCCTGTGCACAAAGCCACTGTGCCTTGGGGGTCAGTGACCAGGGCCGGGGGAGTTACAGGTGCATAACGTGAGAGGATGGGGAAATGGGGTTGCCAAGGAAACCACAGAACAGCAAAGTGCTGATTTTTTTCTCAAGGCTGAAAAGATGCGGGGGAGAAGGGCAGCAGCAAAGCCCCGTGCTGTGGGTGAGCTGGGGGGGCTGGAGCACAAGGGGGGTGATCCCTGGGCAAACCAGGATTGCAAAGTAAAACTGGCCACGTGCCAAATTCTGTGGAACAGGGTGTCCCTGAGGTGGCTGAGGGCAGTCCCTGGGGAAGGGACATGGTCTGGCAGCACCAGTAGTGGCTGTCCCCTCATGGGGAAGCCTGGCTGAGTTTGGACACTGTGGGGTTGTTTAAAGTGTTGCAGGTTGGAGGTTGAATATAAAAACTCCACCAGAGAGAATATTGAGCATCTCACTGGAGTCACCTGGAGGGATTTAAAAGGTGCTGATGTGGCACTGGGGGCACGGGGTTAGCATGGGCTTGGCAGTTCTGGGAGAGCAGTCGGACTCAATTACCTTGGAGGTCTTTTCCAACTGAAAGGGTTCTGTGATTCATGTAGAGACGGGCAGGGAGAGGCAGGAAGAGGCACCAGCCTCTGCTGAAGCTTTGGAGCATCCAAACCTGGAGCCTTGGGCTGGGCAAATCAACCCCTGGCAGGGACCATAAGGGCCTCTCCATCACAGCACGGTAACAACCAGCCCCGCGTGGGGCTGGAGCTGTCAAAGAGCTCCTGAGGGCTCTTGTCTGCACCCCCTGCCTGCAGAAGGCAATATTAGCATTTGCTGGGGCAGTCATGGTTCCACCTCTCCAGCACTGATGAGAAATGAAGTGCCCACTTCCCCAGAGTACAAGACAGAGCTGAGTGCTGGCAGGATGGGCAGCTGCTGCCAGGGATCTTCCCTGCTCCTCTTCCTTGGCAGCCTGAGGGATGTGGAGTGGATCAGGGGACCTTCACTTGGGGAGGAGAGAGGGAAAGCTCCAGGGACCTCTGGAGCTGAGGGGTGGGCAGGGACGGCAGGATATCCTGGGGGGGCTCAGTCCCGTTTGGGACTGAAAGTTTAGGAACTGCATTTTTGAAATACACACACCCACGTGTTTGTGCCCCTCCTGTGGAGCATTCCTGGGGAATGGAGCCTGTAAACAGCTGCATACCAGAGAGCCCCTCACTGTCCCCAGTGCTGCAGGGGGACACACACTGCACCTCCCCAGAGGCTGGAGCAGCCCTCAGGACCATGAGCTCCTCCAGCCCAGGCAAGTGGAAAAGCTCTCCCTGGCTGTGTGGGGAGGACATCCTTGCACACATGTCAGCAGAGCCCCTGCCTTCCCAGCTCTCCAGTTTTCCCCTCTCTTTGCTCCTCTGGGATTTCCCAGGCAACCTGAGGAGGGGGCACAAAGTGACATTTTCCCTGGGGACAAGTCCACAGGGGGACAGAAAGACACAGAGGGATGCCAGGAGATCCATCATAACATGCTTGGAGTCTGGCTTCCTCTGGTATCACTTAAACACCTTTATTAGACTGGACTGCAAAAAAATATAGGTCTAAATCCCCCTATTTCAACACTGTCCCAGGCACACGTGTCCTGAGGCACCCTGGGGATGGCCGGGAGCTGCAGTCCTGTGCTCTCCTCACAGCTCAAGGTCACACTGATGTTTTATTCATCCCCTACAATCCACTATATTCCTTAATTGCAGCCACACGAACTGTCACGGCATAAAGAATTGCCTTGGAGGCTCATTAATCACCTCAGCATGTTAACGAGCACCGCAGCCCGGAGAGCTCTCAGTGGGCTCAAGGGTGGTGGGGACCCCCAAACACAGAGGGTTCAGCACCAAGGCCTGGCTGCAAACAGCACTGACTGTGAAAAAATTAACCCCTCAGCCCAAGATTAAAAAATTAATGATGGGCATTAACAGCTTCACTGTCCTCTGCTCTCAGCCTCTGGCTCGTGCAGGCATGGCAGCAGCACCCTCATCCCATCCATGGCCAGCCATGGTCACCTTCCCGTGCTCCCATCACACCTCACTGCCACTGGAAGAGGCTGGTGGTGAGGAGGGATGGGCTCAGCTCCGCAAGGCTCCATCCCAGAACTCCTGTGGCCAAAGGGATGTCTCCAGCTGCTCCCTGATGCCTTTTCCCTGGAAAATGCTCCCTGCTGTTGGTTCTGCCCTGCCATGGGGCAACCTGCAGCATCCAGACCAAGCCAGGGAGCTGCTCCAGCCTTAATTAAAGGTCTTTAATCACCAGTCAGGTGGTGGATGAGCAGCAAGCCACGGTTATATCCCAAGCTGGGGCTGGTGGATTTGAGATACATGTTGGAATTTGGTGAGGGATCTTGGATGGCCTTGAGGCTCAAGCTGGGGAACTATAAACTCGAGACAGAGGACCCAGACCCACCTTAGGAAACAGTCTGTGCTGCAGAGATAGTTCACACCTTTATTACTCTCTCTGGAAGGGTTCTTCCTCACTCCTCTCCCTGCCATCCTTCTTTCCTGGGACACAGTGCCTTCAAGCCAGGTTGGATAGTCCATTTGTCACACAGCAGAGGGACACAGTGGCATCCCAACAGCATCTGGACATGCTGCAACCACCCTGTCCCCTCCATGTCCTCCCTCTGTGTGCACTTAGGTGAGGAAGAAGGTGTTTATGTTAAAACCTTGCCCTCTGCCACCCTCAGCTCCCAGGCACAGCCCCATGTCCATGGCACAAGGTCTCTCCTGCCCCCACATCATCCAAGTCCAGATTTCTCTCAGGGAAGGACATGCTACCCAGGTTGTACCAGCCTCCCTTCCCAGGAAAGGGTCTGTTCCCAGTGGGATCCCAGCACACCCCAGTTAAAGGGCAGGTACCTGCAGGGAAGAACCATTGAATTCACAGGGACCATCTCGAGTGAACTTGGCCTTGCTGGAGGCTGGCTCCCCAGGATATTGGAGGGAGCCCAGTGCAAGGGAACAAGGAGCTGGGGTTAGGGACTGGTGCCACCCTGACCCCTCCTCCCCACCCCAGCTGCCCAGTGTGGTGTCACAGCATCTTGTCTTGCACCATGTTCCCTCCAGCCCAATCGCCAGCAGCATCAGCAGAACTGCAGGAGAAGCAGAGCCCAGGGCGGGTGGTAAGCCCTCACCCAGCCCCCAGAGCACCACTCCAGGGGGCTCTGCCACCCCCCAAGGCTCGGGAAGGGTTGGGCTGCCCAGAGCCTCTCCCCAGATGGTCACAGACCTTCCAGCGGTTCCCACACTCGTTGCACAGCACGAACGTTGTCATGGGCTCGTCGGCGCTGCGCGTCTGCACCTGGAGCGGAGCAGCAGCAGCTCAGAGGAGACCCTCCTGGTGTCCCCCAGACCCTTCTGGTGTCCCCCAGACCCTTCTGGTGTCCCCCAGATGCTTCTGGTGTCCCCCAGACCCTTCTGGTGTCCCCCAGACCCTTCTGGTGTCCCCCAGACGCTTCTGGTGTCCCCCAGACCCTCCTGGTGTCCCCCAGACCCAGGTGCCCCGGGCACCAGGCCTGACCTGGTTGTAGGTGCAGTTCTTCTTCTTGCACTTGCCGCACTGGAAGAGGTCGGTGACGGTTCCGCCCGTCTTGGCCATCTGGTGCTCCCGGATGGCCTCCTGGGTCATGGCGCTCCGCAGCTGCTTCAGCTCGTCGCTGGCCATCTCCTGCCACCAGCATTGGCCAGATGGGTCAGCGTGGCCATGGCTCTGCTCACAGCCACGTACTGCAGTCCAGCACCTTCCCCGTCCTCCCCCCAAACGGGATTAATCCTGCTCTCTGTGCTTGCTGGAGAGCTCAGACCCATCTGGATGAAAAAATCACCCCATCCTCAAACTAAAACTGCTGCCTGCAGAGATCTGTCTCCCCACAGGGGAAACTGGGCTTCCCAGGAGCCTGATTTGTGGGCCCTGGTGGAGGAGGCCAAATGAGAACACTCCAGCCTGATTCCTGCCAGTGTGACAGCCAGATCTGCGATGGGCTGGGGTGTCACCAGATTTTGAGGATTTTTCTAGGCCTTCTGATTTGTCTTTCATATTGGAGTTGGAATTTTTATTTCCCCACACTTTTAGTATAAACAACAGCTTTGTTTCCCTAACTGTCCTTCGTTGTTTACATATTTTAGGTAGGAGGAGAAAGTTGATTGACAGCTGTCTTGACCAATGTGGTGTGGGAGGTGGGATTTCATCCTCCAATCCACAGGCACCTTTGGAAATGTATAAAATTGAGTTTTGTAAATAAACTTGGGCTTTTCCTGCTTTGCTCATCACTGTGCCCTGGTGAAGTTCTTTTGTGTCCTGTTGCAGCACTGGGGGTCTGCAGGGCTCTGAAGGGGCCCAGCAGCGCTGCCAGCTTTTTCCTAATGCTCCCCATGCCTCATTCAGCACTGGAGTGGGACTGGGAGGTGCTGGGACAACCCCACTGTGGACAGCAGCGAGCCAAGACCCAGCACTTGGGCACCAGAGGCCGCGTGGATGAACCCCTGGGCACCAGCCCCACACAGCCCAGTGCCCACCTCAGCGGTCATGCGGGCGATGAGGCCGGGCTGGATGGCCCCACACAGCACGTTCCTCCTCAGACCAGGGTTCTTGGGGTCCTTCAGGTTGCTGATCCTGCTCCGCACCCGGTTGCGATACTTCATGTCCGTGCTCTTCAGCTCCTGGAAGATATGTGGGGTCTGTCAAGGAATCCAGCCTGGGTGCTGCTGGCAGCAGGGCCAGTGGGTCACCTGCAGGTGGCTGATCTCAGTGGGGCTTTCCTCCCTGTGGGAAGTGTCCCCAATCCTGGCTCTAAGAGGATGAAGCATACGTGGAGATGTGGGGAGGAAAATGACTTTGCATTGCCTTGGAATGTCTAAGATGCAGGCGAGGCTGTGGGGCTCAGGGACTGTCACCAAGCCCTGTGCTGGGACAAAAGCTTGTGGTGCAGAGGACTCCCTCCTCCCAAAGAACATGGATATGGACAGGGTGACGTAGCAGCTTTGGGCACAGAGTCTGGGATGCACCAAAAAGTGCACCCAGGAGGGGAACCACCCTGGGGTTGGTCTTGGTCTCAGGGGGCTGCCAGGAGAACCCCAAGCCTTGAGCTCCATCCCTGCCAGCATGGCACAGCCTGGACGTTGTGACAGACTGGTGCTGGCAGGAGACACAGACACCTACAGCAGGCTCACGGAAAAAGCTTTGGCCGGGTTTGGATTTATTTCCCCAGGGATGAAGGCAGGTCCCTGACCAGAGGGGGCTGGGGGGGACACACAGACCCCCGCAGGAAGGCGGGTGCTCAGGAGATGTTTTGCTCAGCATCAGCTTCAGCCTTAGCCTCAGCATCCTCTGAGGTCTGGGCTCCCTCTGCAGGCAGCGAGCAGGGAGGTGCTGCACCCTCTGTCCTTTTCCCTGTCACCCACTGCAGCACTGTCCCCAGCAGCGCTCTGGAGCCCACCTACACCCCCCCAGCAGAGGGGGGGACGCAGGGACGCAGCCTGGGGACCCCCAGCCCCTCAAAGGATATGATCTTCAATCTCCGATGCCATCTTCTCACAATTGACGCCAAACTCCTTGTAGTCGTCTAAAGGGTAGAGAGGTTAAGGGGCGACTCAGGTGTGAAACCAGCCACAGGTCTCACTGCACCTCCCCCCAAAAATCTCACCTCTCCCCCTGTACTTGCCCCAGACACTCCATCTCTAAAAACCTATATTTACCCACCTTGAACCTTCCAAACACGCATCCTCACATCCCTTATCAGTGATGTGACACAACCTCCTTTTTCTTTCCTTCTGGGGCTGAATGCTCCTACCAGGACCGTCCCAGAGGAGAAACAGCCCAGCCCGGGGCCCAGCACCCTCAGTTCTGCTCACCATCCATGCGGAGTGCAGCCGTCAGCATCTCAATGCACTTGTCCCGCACCGAGTCCCCCGTCAGGTAGCAGGGGGCCAGGAAGGAGGGGCTGGGAGAGAAGGAGGGGCTGTTGGGGGTTCGTGGCACCTCAGCTTTGGCCTTGCTGCTGTTGGCTCTGCAGGGGCACACGGAGGGGCACGGGCAGCTGGGAGGGTCCTGGCACGGCCACAGGGACCTGCTGGGGTCCCTTGGAAGTGGAGTGGGTCTCTCCTACCTTTCCTCCTCCCTCCTACCTTTCCTCCTTGCTGTCAGTGGAGTTTCTCTGGGAGCTGGTGGGAGCTGGAGAGAGGCTGGTGCCCACAGAGGCTCGCCTGGAAGTGGCACAGAACAGGGCAGTGGGGATGACACCAGAAGTGGGGCAGGCAGGACAGGGGGCAGGGACTGGTGGCAGGACCTCAGGCACCACCACACTGATGAGAGCACTTGGAGGTCAACAGGAATCTCCTCAGGGGAGGATTTGCTCCTCCCAGGGAATATCCCAGTGCTGTGGCAGGATGAGGGCTCCCAGCCACTTCTCACCCCCTCCATGGTCATGGCATCTCCAAAGGGGACCCTAAAAGCAACCCCAAGCAGCTCAGGGACCCCCTCCTTACCTCTCCCCTGACAGTCTCTTCTGGGGGGAGGAAGAGGAGGAGACAGTTGAGGACCTGGAGTCAGCAGAGGCTCTCCTGGCAGGACAAGCCTCACATCAGAGGCAAGTGGTGGGTCCACAGCCCCAACCACAGCCCAGTGAGGGGCAGGGGTCTGGCCTCTCCCATCTGCACCCAGCCCAGCACCCACCTCTCTTTCTTGCCATCCAGAGGTGATTTCTTGGAGGACGCAGTGGGGCTCCGGCCGTCGCTGGACTCTCTTCACCACGGAGGCCCAAAGGAAGGGAGAGAAGCTCTCAGCAACCCCAGCATGCTCTGGCAACCTGTGAGCTGGATTCCTGTCCGTCTGCATCCCCCAGCCCTGAGCCCACCCCAGGTTGGCAGTGCCTGGCAGAGCCTGGCCTGAGGGTCAGGGCATCCTTCAGCAGGTACCTCTTCGGGCTGGAATTGGCACAGTGGCCCTGGGTGGTGGTGGCATGAGAGTCACACTTGCTGGGCTTCCTAGGGACAAAGAGAGCAGGGCTCAGATGAGCACAGTCCAAACTGATCTCATCCAAGGAAAAATTAGAGAAGGGAAAATAAAAAATGGTCTCTTCTCCCTCCTCCAAAAACTGTCCTGGTGCTGTCCCAGAGGCAGTTTGGTCTCCAGAACTGCTGTTGGCACCCACGAGTAGGCAGAGATGGATAAACTTTTAAGGACCAACTCTTAAGCAGAGGGTGGTCTTATATTAACCCTGGTGCCCCCCAACAGCAGGCAGGAGCCCTCACCTCTCCTTGTGCTTCTCCCTGTGCTTCTCAGCTGTATTCTTGCTGTGCTTCACCCCTTCACTGGGGCAGCTGGAAACATCCAGCCCCTTCTTCTTCTCCTTGTCTCCATCTGTATCCTTCTCCTTCTTCCCATCTGCATCCTTCTCTTTTTTTGTGGTGGTGGACTCTGGGGGAAGGATTTGGGTGTCACAGTCACAGCCCAAACCAGCACAAGGCACCTGCAGAGCTGCATCCTGGGGTGGGGAAATGATTGTGGAGGTGCTGAGCCCTTGGTGGGACACACATTGATTTACACCACTCTATCCCAGAGTGAAAACAAGCCCTTGGAAAATCCGTGTTACAGGTTAGAGGAGCTCTGGACTCATTCCACTCCATCCCCCCAGAAAGCATCAGGGCTTGAGGTGCAGGGATTGCCCAGGAGGATTGAGGCTTTGGGGGGTTCTTGCCTCCCCCCAGCATCACTCACCCAGAAGGCGCTTCCAGTTTTTGATGAGGATTTTAGCTGAGGCCACCACCTCTTCATCTGAGCAGTGTTTCCGCACGGAGTTCACGGCCACTCCGATCCGTGTGGTCTGGGGACACACACCAGGGACACATCCTTAGGGATGTGCTGCCTGGGGCACAGGACAAGCTACCCCACGGGGTGTTCCCCCACCCAAACCCCCTCACCTGGAGTAGCTGGATGGTCATGGTGTAGCTGGTAAGGGATTTGAGCAGATCCAGTGCCCCTTCCTGCAGCAGGGAGAAGCCACGGGAGCCCTTGAGGAGGCACCAGGCCGCACCAGGAAGGGCATGACAGGAGAACCCAAAGCAGCCCTGGGCTGCTCCCTGGGATTGCCTGACCCTCTGTGTCAGCACACCGAGAGAAATGTCCCACACCCAAATCCTGCTGGAGCATCCCAGCACCAGGGCACGTCTCCAGCTGGGTAGCAGGAGCTTTTCTTAAAACTTGGGAAAACCCCATCTGCAAGAAAAATCTGGGCTGGTGGGAGCTAGGGACAGCTGGGGGATTCCCCAGTGCTCCCCACCCAGGGGTGTGAAGGTCCATGGGACTCAAGCCCCGGGATTTTGTCCTGACACCCTGCAGTGGCAGCTGGGATTAAGATAGTCCAGCATGGAGCCTTCCTCTTCCTCCCTCTCCTTGTCCTTGGTATTTTTAGAGCCCCTGCAGCAGACACCATTCCCAGGTATCCTGCCCTGGGGACACAGCTCCATGGACTCCCACCATGAAGGGCTGGATCAGTTTGATGGGTGCAGGGACATTCCTGTGCTGGAGTTGGAGCCTGGCTCTGTCCCATCCCAAAACGCAGCAGGAGAGGTGTGGAGCACCCCTGTCCCTTGACCCCTGGGTAATTCCTGGCAGCAAGCACAGCCATGGGATCTGGTTTGATACCAGGCACTGGAATCCCAAAAAGCCACCATATCCAGGGAAAGGCAGTGCTGCCCCCCAAGCCAGGAGCCTGCACCTTGTCAGGGCAAAGGCCGCTGGAAACAGTCAAACATTAACTCTGAGGGCTGGGCTTGGCACACACAACCGGCTCACCAGGATCCCCTGATGGATCCTCACCTGGCACAAGGGTGGCAGGGCTGGATCCTGGCTTCCCCAGCACACAGCCACCAAAACCATCCAGGAAACAGCGACTGACACACTTGTGCAACAGGCAGGGCCGTGCTGGGCGCACTGAGGGTGTTATATCTGCCAGCCCAGAGCTTCTCCTTGCTTGTCCATGAGCCTCTGGCCCTGGCACTGATCGGGTGTTGGTGCACAGGCTGGGGGCCAAACACCTGTTGCCCACAATCCAGCACTGCCAAGCAGAGCTGTCCCCCATGGGATAAACCCCCCCTCACCCCCAAATCCCAGTGTCTGGGAGCAATGGGGTACAGGATTTGGGAGACCCCCAAATCAGAGGCAGAATTAAATCCCCTGGGGTGCTGACCACTGAGGCTGGGCTTGGGTGACACAGGCAGCATCCCTTAAACCCACTCAGCCCTTCCAGGGACAACGAGGGGTGAGAAAAAGCAACCCCCTCCCTCCTTTCCCAAGCCACGCAGCAACAATCAAACATGCCTGTAAACAAGCACGTGTGTAAACAAGCACGTGTGTAAACAAACACATGTGCAAATACGCACACGTGCAAATACCCAAGTGTAAATACGCACACACGCCCCGGGGAGCTCGGCCACCTTACCGTGCTCTTCCTGGCCACCATCTTATCCAGTTTCTTGGCAATCCGGACCAGCTCCTCAGCGGGCCCCATGGCGGGGGCTGCAGCGGAGCGGGACGCTGGCTGCGGGCACAGCTGGGCACAGCTGGCATGGGGGGCCCGGGCAGAGAGGAGGGGAAAAGGGGGAAAGGGAAGGGAAGAGAAGGGAAGGGAGAGAAAGCAGAAAGGAGGTGGGGCTGTCCCGGCCAGTTATAAACTCCTGCCAGGAAAGCGAAATAGCACGGGGGAGGGCTAAATATAGCCGAGAGCCACGATTGCAAGAGCGGGGGAGGTGCGCGTCGGGGCGCCCCGGGACGCGCCGTGCGGCGGCCCTGGGGAGCCCGGGATGCCGAGGGACAGGGATGGGGCTTTGCCAGCGGGATGGCTCAGCTGGGGAATCCTGAGGGGCACGGGGACAGCGCAGTGTGCAGCAAGCGCTGGTTTTCCCAAAGTTCTGGTGTTCTGCAGCAGCAAGATCCCTGGGGGTATAATCTTTGTACACCACGTATTGGAACGTTCCAATATACGTGGAATTCCACGAGACAGGAATAGTTCTTATATTGGAGTACTCCACACATTGGAGTATTTTGGTACTGAGAAAACCCTATCCCTGGAAATGTCCAAGGTCAGGCAGGACAGGCTTGGAGCAACCTGGTCTGGTGGAAGGTGTCCCCTCTGTGTCAGGGGATGGAAGGAACGAGCTTTAAGGCCCCTTCTAACATTCTGTGATTGTGTGATGACAGATGACATGTCCCACAGTCTCTGAAGTGCAGCAGATGGTGTGGCAGCCTGGGCTGGGAGCCAGCAGCCCCTCAGGCCTGGCTGGACGGGCAGCACTACGGGGCACAGGCCATCGGGATGTGTAGGTGACAACAGCCTTGCCATCCTTGCTTGTCCCTGCTCCAGCACTCACGTGGGGTGGCTGTAGCATGAGCATCCTGCTCTGGATCCATCCCAGCACTCTGGGAAGTGCCCGTGTCCCAGCCCCCAAGGGTGATCAGGTGCCAGTGACTGGGAGCCTTGGGGACACAGCAGCAGCATCACCATGCTGGGGGACTGCCAGGACAGGGGTTGTACCCCCAACACACTCCCAGGTGCTTAAAAAATATGATGGTTTATTAGAAATCAGAGACAGAAAACATTTTAAAAAAGACTTTTTTGAGATGAAGCATTTGACATAGAAATGAGAAGGGTAAAGTGAGGGGGGATGGAGGCAGGTGGCTCCCAAGGGACACTGGTACAGGGATATTCTGGTCCTAGAAAAAGCTGCAAAACCCCCTCTGAGAGCCCCCCCCAGGGAAGGGGCGGTGATCCAGCACCCACCCCACATGAGGGACATGGGGCAGGGGCTCTGTGGTACCTGAAACATCTCTCCCCCTCCAAATCAGGGAATGGCATTTCACTACCAGTTTTGGAGATGCTTTGAAACATCCCTGGACTCCATCAGTCCAGGCAGCCCCCAGAACCTGGGGTGGAGGACGGACACAAAATTCCTATTATTTCTTGCCCATCCCAAAGGCTTCACAGTTGGGATACAGAACTGGTGGTCCATGGCTGCCCCAGGATGAGGAGGAGGCTTCACGACTGTCTGGCAGAGAGTGAGGGACACCAAATACAGCTCCCCCATCCCCAAGTCCTTGGAGAGAAGGAAGAAGAAAACCCAAGGGATGGGGAGAGCCCTTGGGAAGGATGGAAGAGCAGCAGGAGCAGGGGCTGGCACAGAAAGCTCAGCCCATCAGTGCAGCGAGCCTGTCCATCCCTCTGCTCCTCAGCTCCCCACCGCTGCCATCCAAGGACGGTTCTCCCAGTGCAGGGGGTCTCTGGGCCCCCGTGGAGGGCAGTGGTCTCATGCCAGGATCCTGGGCACGTGTCCCTTGTGGCCTGGCTCTACCAAGCCCCCAGCAGGGAGCTGCCTCTCGTCCCAGCCCCTGGGACAGTGACAAATGGAGCACCCCACAGGGTCAGTCTTGCAAGAGGTGGACAAAGCTGGCAGGGAAGACTCCGGTGCGGGAGCCATCGCCCTCGATGAAGCCGACCTGGGGGTGCAGAAACAGGGTTGAGGGGAGTGAGAGTCCTACCTCGAGATATCAGCTCCAAAACTTCTCCCCTGCTCAATTCCAACAGGGATTTAGAGAGGCAAAGCCGTGGTGACACATCAGTGGAGCCCTCCCAGACCTCCTCCATGCAGACATGGGGCAGGAGTCCCCCATCTATGCCCCCCCCCCCAGAAAAACCCAGCCTCCTTCAGAAGGGAACTGGAGAGGGAAAAGAACCAGGATGTGGATCCCAGCACCTGTCTGTGCCACGGTGACTCACCCAGCTCTGCTCATCCTCCTCCCGTGTCACCACGATGACCTCCCCCTTGGAGAAGGTCAGCTCTCGTGCCTTGTCCCCCTTGCAGTCAGCCACTGCCTTTACCCGCTTCTGCCTGCCCTTGGCCTGAAATGGAATGAAGAGGGGCTGACAGACCCCCCTGAGGCCATCCTAAAGGCGGCACCAGGGATACAACCCCCTGATCACTCCATCTGCCACCCCAGGGTAAGAGGAGCTGGGATGCTTGGGGATGCAGAGAGGAGGATTTGCACCTACCGGAGCAAATCTCCTGGGCATGGGCACAGGGGGCACCTTGCTGAGAACGGGGTCCTCGGGGCCAGCAGGGCTCTGGGGGGACCCAGCCGACCCCGTTTTGCCCACCATGCCACCAATGCGCCGGTACGAGCGGGTGCTCTCTGAGCTGTGGGTGACAGCGGGAACAGTGTCACCCCTCCCCTCTGCTGTTGCCTTCCCCCTCCCTGCTCTCCTTCCTGAGAGGTCTCAGGGGGGTCAGGGCTTCCCCCATGGGACCTGGATCCCACCCACAGCCCCCTGGGATGCTGACAGAAAGGGTCCTCAGCACCCAAACTCCCTCAAATGAGCCCATCCCACCACATTTTCCCAAATGAGAAAAAACACATATGATAACTCGCAGAGGATCTTGGCGTCCTCCCAATTAATCTTCATCATTGTCTCCAAGGACAACCCAGCATCCCCACAGCTGCCCTTGTCTCCTCCTGCATCCCTGGATCACCACCAGCTTCTTTGGAGACCCCAGAGGGTGGGGACCCCTTTGCTTCAGCGTGATTCTCCACGCCCGTGGGGGCGGCAGAGGTTGAAGCTCACCCACCAGCACCACGCAATGACCCCTCAACACCAAGTGCAACCCCAGTCTGGAGCAGGGTCCCTACCCGAATTTGACAGGTGGGATGTCCAGGACGGTGCTGCCTGGCGGGGGCTGTGTGGGCGGGGGACTCAGCTCTGGCCCCCGCCGGCTGCTGCTCGTGTCCGTCTCGGAGCGGGTTTCCCAGTACGCTGCCCGCTGGCTCTCGGTGGGGCTGCGGGCGCTGGGGGTGGCATCCAGGGCGCCCGTGCTGCTGGCACAAGGCAGGCTGCGTGGTGCCAGCGCCTCCGCCGGCCCAGAGAAGTGGGGCTCCGATGCCTGCCGGGGCAGTTCAGGGCGCTCTGGGGGAACGCACGCAGCGGGGACAGTGAATTTGGTCCCTGGGGGAAGGCACAGCCCCGGCACGGTGACCCCCCGCTCCGACTCACCGGTGGGGCTGTGGCTGGGTTTGGGGCGGGAGCTGCCCCGCGTGGGGTTTTTGAGGGGCAGTGGTGGGGGGATCTCCTCGCTGTGGGCCCGGCGGGGTGCAGGGCGTGAGGGCACCAGGATGCTCTCGTAGGTCTTGTTGGTGATGTCCATCCCCATGCAGCTCCAGCGGGTCTGGGGGCAGGCGGGCAGCGGGCTGGCGGCCAGCGGTGATGTGCCCTTGAAGGAGCGCTGGAGGGGGCTCACCTGGGGGTACACACCAGCTCCAGGGACATCCCACTGCCAGCAGCCCCCCAAAAGGGTCTGCACTCCCCCAGCTCCCTCAATGGGGATGTGGAGGCCCCCCACTGCCATCCCACAGATACCTTCTCCTCCAGCTCATCCTCACTGTCGTAGGGGAACTCTGATGGGGGCTCCCAGTCGTAGTCCACATGGATTTGCAGGGAGAGCTTCCCTGTCTGTGCCTGATCCAGCTGCCAGAGGGACGGGGCAGGTCAGGGGGATCTCAGGATGGGGCAGCCCACAGGGGTCTCAGCACCGGAGGGACATGTCCCAGAAGCCCCCCACCTTCACACCAGCCCTCCTCAGGGGCTTGGTCCCCTCTCCCCTCTCTAAGCTTGTCCCCCATTCCTCCACCTCACCTACCAGCTCCTCACACTCGCTGTGCTTCAGCCTCCTCGCCACATCCAGAGCCGTCTCGCCCGCCGCATTCACTGCCCGAGGGACACAACGGGGACAAATGCAGGCTGCAGCCTTACCACTCCCACCAGAGAGCCCCAAAAGCCCCATCCCAACCTCATACCCGTGGTGAAGGTGGCTTTGCCTTTCAGGAGCAGCTTGAGGCAGTTGGGCTGGTTGTAGAGCGCGCCATAGTGCAAGGCCGTGTTCCCGTCCTGTGTCACCCGGTCCAGTGTTCCCCTGTGCAGGGCCAACAGCAGGAAAGTCAAGGCTTGGGAACACAACAGCATCCTGTAGATTCCTGCCATGGGGGAGAGAGTCAGGGAACACTGGGAGCACTTGGGGACACACCCATTCTGGATGATGAAGTCCACCAAGGGAAGGGACGATCTGTCGGCGTGGCGCACGGCCATGTGCAGCGGCAGCTCGCCTGCATCCTGCCAAGAGATGGGAGGGAGAGGTGACCCAGAGAATGCTCATCTTTCCTCAGGATAAGGGGAAAAGAAGTACTGGATCCAAGAATGCTCATCTTCCCCCCCTGGAATGGAAAGGAGTGCTAGACACATGTATGCTCATCTCCTCCAAGATGGAAGGGAAAGAGCTGAACCCAAGGATGCTTCATCTCCCAAGGTACGGAAGGGAGAGGAGAGCTGGCCTCAACAATGCTTCATCTCCTATGTGTAGGAGAGAAGAAAGCTGGACCTGAGGATGCTCATCTTCCCACCAGCACATCCCTGCCCAAAGCCCAGGACAATCCCGAGCACAGCCACCCAGAGAGGGAAAATCCAATCCCTGTCAGGTGCAGGCCTCACCTGACCCTCAGGGCTGGCCAGGGGCTTGCTCAGGTCATGCCCCTCGGCGAAGGCCTTGAGCAGGGCCAGGAGGTCACGGGCTCGAATGGCTTCCCAGAGGCCGTGGGGGTTGTCCTGGCTGCTTTTGTGCACGTAGCGTCGCTCCATGTACTTGGCCACGATGTATTCCTTGCGCGCGGCCCTGCCGGAAGGGGGGCCTGGATGGGCACGGAGCTGGGGTGTGGAGCCCTGATCCTGCCTCCTCCTGAAGCCTCGGGATCAGGGGTAAACCTCCAAAGAGGTGCAGATCCCCACCACAATCCAGCAGTGACGCCAGGATGCCTCATCCCAGAGCTGTCTTAGAGCTGATGGGCAGTGGCAGCATGGTGACCAGAACAGGGCACACACCAGGCACTCCTATTCCTCCTCCTCCTCTTCTTCCCAGCACACCCAAGTCCCTGACTCACATATCACTGCTGGCCGAGGGCTTGGGACAGTCCTGTGTGGGCAGCGTGGCCTCCATGATCTCATTGAAGCGAGTGTTCCCAATGCTAACAGCCAGCTGGGGAGAGAGGAGAACAGAGGGACATGAGCCCTCCTGGCCACACTCACCCTGCTCCAGCCAGATCCCACCCCAGAAGGAAGGAATCCACCGGATCCAGCCAGGGCCTTCCCAGAGCAGCACCTCTGCCAGGATGATGCTCTCTTTTGGCAATGGAAATTTGTTTTAGGAGGGGCCAGCAGTCCCCTGCTTAGCAAATGACTTTGCAGAGCCCCCCTTGTCCAAACCACTGTGCTGGGGAAACTGAGGCAAGTTTGCAAGCCCTGGAGCAAACTGGGGACAGATGGAATGGAAGAGAAGGAATGAACCCTGCATCACAGGAGTTTTGGGAGAACACAGAATGGTTCCCAAGGGCTAGGAGACCTCTGGGCTCAGGGAGCAGCTTACCAGCAGCTCGGAGGTGCTGAGAACATCCAGAGTGAGGGACTGGATGCGGGAATAATGCACCCCCAGCTCCCGATGGATGCCAGAGCACTCGATGCACGTCAGGATGCCAAGGTTGGTAGAGAGCCACGTGGGATCTGCAGCGGGAGCAGCGGGGTGCTCAGCACCACGCCCAGCCCCCAGAGATGCTGTGACTCCCAGGACTGCCGACTCACACCCAGGGTGGGGGGGACACCCCAGGCCCTGACGTACCTGGGGCGCCGCAGTCACAGCACTGCTTGTTTCCTGGCATGTTCTTCACCTCGCTGATAACCAGCCTGGTGAGCTCCTGCATTCCACCATCCCCCCCGGGGCCGGCCGCCACCCCGCCGCTGCCCCCGTCCCCCCTGAAGGCGTTGCTCAGGGCTTCATCCTTGCTGTTCTGCAGCACCGAGACCCACCTAGGCAGGAGGAAGAGGAGGATGGGGAAGGCAGAGCAGCATCTGGCACGTGGAGGAGGAGGGATGGGCCGTGGCACTTACACAACACACTCCTGCTCATCCTCCGCTTGGAAGTGATATGTCCTGTTGTCTGCAGGGATGGGGAGAGAGGGGAGAAGGTGAAAGGAGAGAAGCTGTGTCTACCACACACACCTTGAATTGTTTAGGCTTGGAGCAATCTGCTCTAGTGGAAGGTGTCCCTGCCCATGGCGCACGGGTAGAACAAGACAGTCTTTAAGGCTGGTTCCAACCTCAACCATTCTAGGATTCTATGGTGTAGGGATGTCCAGAACAGCAGGAATCAGCTGAAATCTCTTCAAAGGAGTTGCTTAATTATAAATTAAATCACAGTACATCACTCTCCCACCACCTGAGCCCTGTCACCACCTCTTTTTACCACATCTTTTTAGATCTCCTTGGAGAGAGTGGTTCTTCATCTGTAAAGACAGGCAGGAAGACACCCAGAGCCAGATTAAAAGCATTTAAAGAGGGCGCCAAGGTGTTTCAGAGAGAAAACCCACTCAAAAAGGGGAGAGGTCCCACTACAACCTCTGCCTCCAGGTCAAACACCTCACCCCAGCCACTCATCTCAGGCACTCACGTGTCACCAGGTCAAAGCATTTCTTCTCCTCGGCATGGGGCCGCACCTGGCAGGTGAGGAGGTTCAGCTTCACGGGGGGACGGTTTATCTGCAGGGTGAGAGGACCGAGGTGGGTTAACGGACCAGGAAGGGATGGGATGGGCATCACCATCTCCAGTGCAACTGTGGTGGTACAACCACCACCACAGACGGTTCCTCTTGGGATCACCGTGCAAATCGCTCTCTGTCTGACCCATTTTAGGAGGACAGAGACCCTTCGCAGGAGAACAGAGCGCGTCCCTCTGTCCCCCTGCAGTTTCCAGCCTCCAGCGCCAGGGGGCAGCACTTCCCTCCCAACCGGCCCCATCCCCTTGGGCTGCTCTGGACCCTCATCCTCCATCTCACTGCCCCAGCCAAGTGCACCCTCCTCTCCCGGGGACCCCTGTCACACACGGGGGAGTACCTTCAGACCCCTGTCA
Source organism: Hylia prasina (assembly GCA_013397195.1). Taxonomy (NCBI): domain Eukaryota; kingdom Metazoa; phylum Chordata; class Aves; order Passeriformes; family Sylviidae; genus Hylia; species Hylia prasina. Next base: position 43,691 of record VYXD01013642.1, on the reverse strand, counting down.
CGCACAGGGGACCACCTTCAGCCCCCTGTCACACACGGGGGAGTACCTTCAGACCCCTGTCACGCACAGGGGACCACCTTCAGCCCCCTGTCACACACGGGGGAGTACCTTCAGACCCCTGTCACGCACAGGGGACCACCTTCAGCCCCCTGTCACACACGGGGGAGTACCTTCAGACCCCTGTCACGCACAGGGGACCACCTTCAGCCCCCTGTCACACACGGGGGAGTACCTTCAGACCCCTGTCACGCACAGGGGACCACCTTCAGCCCCCTGTCACACACGGGGGAGTACCTTCAGACCCCTGTCACGCACAGGGGACCACCTTCAGCCCCCTGTCACACACGGGGGAGTACCTTCAGACCCCTGTCACGCACAGGGGACCACCTTCAGCCCCCTGTCACACACGGGGGAGTACCTTCAGACCCCTGTCACGCACGGGGGACCACCTTCAGAACCCTGTCACACACGGGGGACCTTCTTTAGACTGCCCAGTCCCATCCTGTATTGAATTTTAAGCCAGGCAGATCTGTGACCAGCTTGGGCAAAACTAAACCTGAAATGCGAAGGACACGGAGCCCCAAAGGGTGCACAAAGGAGGGTCAGGGCTGCAGCCCCAGGCTCCCCACCGTGCTGTGGGAGATGGTCAGGCAGCCGTACTTCACACCACACTTCCTCTTCTGCCACACTTTGCGGATCCTGAGGAGGAGGAAGAGGAGTGAGGGTTGCACAGCTGCAGGCACGCACATCCACATCCCCAGCCTGCCATGGCAGAGGCCTGGTGGTGTTCTGGACATGGGGTTGTGCTGTCTCTAACTCACAGGGCACTGAATGTCCTGTGAGCTGGATTCCAGCTCTGGGGCCTCCCGTGAGCATTGACAACATGGGGGGGAAGCCAAGAGCTCTCCAGGATAACACTCATCCTCACCCATCACTCTTCTTGTACAGGAACCCTGACTTCTCTGTCCCATACTGCTTATTGCCTTGGTGCTGGTGGATACTGTAGCCACTGCCAGAGTTCTTCCTGCTCAAGTTTTCCTGAAAAAAAATACAATTAAG